>VDFB02336495.1:0-21377 GCA_007258455.2 Sequoia sempervirens
GTAAAATCTTTGAATATATACCTTGGAGGGTTAGAAGACGATTGTCCCATTGGTTATTTTCCAACTGTAGCTAATGGATGTGAGTATGTAGTTGTACTAGTTGCTTTTTCCCTTCCAAAATAATGATGAGAATTTAAATATTTTAGGAGGATTTTTGAGTCTCTTGGGTGATTCTAGAAAGATGTGCCAAATGTTGATTGACAAACTCTTGAAGCTAATGAAACCACCAGAAGATCTTGTTCCTAAGATCTTGTAGTTGTTGGTAATGGTCGTGGAGGTCTCCAATCTTTACTCAAATACTTCCGTCTAAATATTTGGTGGCATTGTATTGTTGTGAACTATGTAGGATATGTGCCTCTAAGATTTTTATATGTGCTTTGGTCAAGGCTACAATGGTAGGTCATTGTAGACAGTTGTAGACATCAAAAAATTGTCATCTTACGATACCTTGTCACAACATTGCATCATTTAGACACCTTGTATCATGTTTTTCCCTAGGTACCCATGTCATCATATATTTAATTAAATAAATTTTATTTATTTAATTAAATTCCTCATAAAAGCTCTATCAAATTTGGGAAAACTTCTAAACTAGCCCCGCAATATGTGGAACCTTTTGAAGTCCTCGAAGTTGTCAATCCAGTAGCATACAAAATTGCTCTATGTAACACCCAACTTGATCTACAGTTATAATAGGTAACCAACTACCGGTTTCAACTGAAGAAAAACTAACTCATTTTCATTCTAGGGTTTCCAAATTGGTTCAATTGTTCATTTTAAATTTTCCAACTAACTTCAAGGTTTTTAGTTTCAGCTGAAAATTATCATCTAACTATTTCCAACAACCATCTCACGGATGATGAAACTATAACTGTCAAACTAGGGATCCCATTTAACCAATTTATGAACTGAGGAAAAGAAATAACTTCTCTTTATTCATAAACTAATTTCGGATCTTTCATTTCAGTTGAGTGATTCAAGTAACTGTCTAACTAATTAATTGCAGATTCTTACAACGTACATTTAACATAAAAGAATATCATCCATTGCATAAATGAAAGTAAGCTTTAATTACCATTGCATGTACCTGGATTTATGAGTGAGGAAGAAATACAACTGAAATCATCTTCATGTTGTTATACCTGGGCTTCTTTATCAATGAGGGAAAGAGAATTACCATCAGGGGCTTTACCACCAAACCAAGACCTACTGGTCTCCCGAGTTTCTTCAACTAAAGAACCCGCCCTTCATGAGGGTAATCGACATGGATCAAATTATCATTGTGCCTTTCTGAGCCGGATGTCATGAACCTATACTGTTGGTCAATCCCTCCTCTGTAGGTACCCCCTAACCAGAAGGATCATTCTGACCAGAAGTATATCTGGTTCATGATAGCTGGCCAATGCCTCACTGGCATCATACCTTGGCCAAGGATTTTTAAATATTACTGGCACTCCTATGCTGATGTCTCTGGCACTCCTGTGCCGACATCTCTAGCACTTTTGTGCCGACATCTCTGGCACTCCTGTGCCCTCAACACTCTCACCCTTGCTCAACATGATAATTCTTAGATCAAATTTATAATTTTGCACATCTGGTTTGGTTATCTTTCTTTTCTTGGTCTATGGTTAAATCTTAACCATAGGAGTTGACACCACAATGACTTGTTTAAGGGTCTTTTCTTAAAATTACACTGTTTTCTTAAACCCCTTTGAGAGAGAGAGATTGAACTCTTATCTTTCACTTCCTTGGTAGCAATCTGCTTTACAAACAAGGAGAGCGGACAAATTGAAGTTTGCTAAGAGGGAGTTATCCTAAGTCCTTTAGCAAGGTAAGTTCTAAGATGAACACGGCTGGGATGAACTTATTTATATAACCATAACTTGATTAAAAAAAATATCATTTCTTTTAGATTCATGGTTCAACAATTTATATTAAGCATATTAGGAGAATCTTGGCTTATGGACTAATCACATCCTTAAAGTCTTCCGGTTAACTTAACTCTTTAAGCAAGGAAAGAGATTTTTCCTTATTAAAGGTTTCGTCTAGTTAACGGTCTCAAAGTGTAAACGAGACATAATTTTTTATTCAAAATTTCAAATAGAGGAAGAATATTATGGCAAGATCATTAGCTAGTTAGGCCCCAGAGGAAAGATGCAATCACAAACTCAAGTTCAAGTAAGAGTAAAGACTGATGAGGAACTCCAATACAGGGCAACAATTACCTAGGATATATCAAGGAAAATCTTCCAATGAATAAGTTTGGAAATAGGCAAGAATCGAATCGAGAGATTCATCAGGACTTAATAAACACTTAGTTTCTCTTTACAAGTGACTTACAGTTCTAGTCATACTCATAGACTAAAAACACAACGAGAGAGAGATGCCTAAACCTACAGCATAAGCTTTCTATCAGGTGAAGTTTCCAATTACCAAGTTACAGAGACGAAAACAGAGATTATGAGGCATAGCCAAAATTTCCCTTCTATAAAGCTCGTAAACACCATGCTCAGCATTGGAGACTAGGAAAGATGCATATACACTATCCTGGCTAAGAAACCCTCAATACGAATTTAATCCAACAACTGGCCAAAATATAAAACATGATCCAAGAAACCAATAGATCAAAAAGAGGATTCATTAAAACAAATAACACTGAAGACTTAATATGCTACATGCTTGAGTAAGAAGACACGAACATGAAAGGTTCAACCTCTTCCCTTTCCAGAATGCGACAAGCTATGATGCCACCAATCTTTCGGACAAGAGAGACAGAGTTGTGATTTCAAGATTTAAATATCACACTTTCTGAGAGAATTATTTACCAGACTCCACTTTATGCAACTCAATGAGAACTGGAACAGAAAGCCACGGTGACGGCAATCAATGTAGATGGTGAGAATGTCTCTACAATTGAAAGCAAGAAGTTGAGCCAGAACAAGAAATACTGATAATGAAGTGTTTAACACAAGTGATGCACCAGATTGCCATTCTCGAAGTTATCATTGCTTTTTCCTAATAAAATGGGAGATACCTCCTGTAGAAGAAATCCGTAAAGACCGTTAAGAATGTGAAAGTCCAAAACGAACGGCATAAAGAAATGAATCATCCTCAAGACGATTTCGAATTTTGAAAATGGGTGATGAAAAGAATAAATGGAAGCGACACCAAATATTAGCAGATACAAGTAAGGTGCCAAGTCCAAATTCCCCGAGAATGAAGTAAAGAGCTCAATGAAAATGATAACCAAGCTGGAAATGGAAATATGAAGTGCGCCGGTGTGTGTAAAGAAGAAACTGCCAGCCTTCGATGATATTAATAAATCCCTTCGAGACGATCTTTTTGGAGCCTGCAGCTGCATGACTTCCTTCTTGGCCGTTTTCTTCCAACATTCGATGGGAAATTGGCGGGGAAGTTTCTCCTTTACCCACCGACAACTTCTAGCATTAAGTTATTTAATTTTTGATTTTTAGCCTGACTCAAGTTTAATATTTAATTCGATGGCTTAGGGATTTTTAAATATTATAGTTAATTTAATATTTTATAACCCTTATAATTTCTCAAGATATAATTTGAGAATTAGTTTGCTCAATCTTCAAAAAGGAGATTATTAAATAATTATTTGACTTGTTTAATTACAATTATATTAAATTCCTTAAGGCCGAGTTATGATTTTGATACACTATCTTACACCGACTCAAGGTTGATGATAAAATTGATCCATTGTTAACCACGTCCTCTCCCTGACGATATTTCCCCTTTCTCTCATGGCATCAAAAAACCTGCATCCACTGACAAGGATTGTGGTTAGATTGTTCTCAACGTTTATAAATATATTTCTATATATATTTAAATATAATCTCATGATCACATTCAACTTCACGTGAACAATAAATTCACTTGCAAAATAAAAGGTTCATTAACATTATAGTTACAATAAAAAGAACAACTATAGCATTCTCAATGTCATAATCACATGAAAGCAGTTATTTGCAACTAACATAACGATCATAATTCCATTGTCATAACCGAGTTTAAGTCACAGGGGATGTAACACTCTACCTTCGGTTCTCGCCAGATTGCACAATGTAGTTCATGTCTCCTATCTTAAAAAGTACTATGCAGACTTTAACCATATGATTGGCTGGAATTCCTTGCAGGTGCAGGATCCAGAAGTGATCACAATAGAGCCACTTAGAGTGCTCGGGGTACGTAAGTTGCGCTTACGTACCCACAAGGTGGTACAATGTAAGATCTAGTGGGACCAGTATTCAAAAGAAAATGCCACATGGGAGGATTATGATGAAACCCTTCAAAGGTTTCCGTATCTATTTAAGAACAATTAAGAACAATATATATATTTATGATTTTAGACTTGCATTTCTAAACAAACGATTTTAGACTTGCATTTCTAAATAAACAATCATTAGGGACGACCACTCTTAAGGGGAGAAGTATCTTCCATCCCTTTTGTCTTAAACAAGATTATGCCAATGAAATTATGATCGTTATCTTACTTGTGTTAAACTACCTTTCATTAGAATGTGAAATTGGGAAAAGAATTTTAATTTCTATGTTATAATTGCAAATATGAAGGATTTTCTTATATATGCGTAAATAAATGTGTTCATGAGTTTATATTTAAAAATATATAAATTGAGAACAGTCTAACCCTAATTCTTTTTTTTAGATGGTTGCAAGATAGCCAACACCTCAAGGGAAAGGGAAATATCATCAAGGAGAGGTCGTACTTAATAAAGGATCAAAATTATCATCAAGCCTCGAGCTGGTGTAAGATAGCTATATTGAAGTCTTTACCTTGGTTGAGTATCACCTAATTAAATAATTATCAAAGCGAGTCAAATTAATTTGTGCATCATCGTATATCTTTAGGAGTCTTATAATTCATCTTATGTTCACCTTGGCAATTATTAATAATATAAAATATTAAAGTTTAAATTAGAAGACAATCTCTTAAGTCAATGGATAAATATTATGGTTTACATAAAATGAAATCGTTGGGCGACGGTGCGGCTGGGAGGTGGTAACTCCCCACCACATTACTACCTGTTGTGACCATTTCACACATCGCCCCATTGCAAATGGGGACCCCCTATTTTCGCTTTTTGCCTCGATGTTGCAACTACATGTCACTTGTCCTTTTACAATGAGGTCATCATTTTGAGGGTTCCAAGTCAGTCAGTCTGCCGAGAGTCATCTGAGCCAAGTCAAGAATCCATGCTTGAATCAGCGCGTAAACGTCACCATCGTGCTTAGAAGGCCTAGGAGGCGAAGATCGACTGTCGTTTCAGTCAAATCCGACACTTCCAAATTTTTAAGGTTTCTCACCCCGGCCCCCCTATTTTTTTGGACCTTCTTTTTTGGCACTTTTGGGCAATTCTGGGATCCCTATTTTTTAGGGTCTATTTTTGGAAAGTTGCTATTTTTGGAAAATTTCTATTTTTGGAAAGTTTCTATTTTTAGAAGGGTCCCGAGTTCTGAAAACGCACTCAGAAGTTCAAAAAACTCAATAGATCTCTCAGAAAATCGAAATGAAAATTTTGAAATTTTTTCGAAAAATCTGGAAAATTTGTTCAAAAATGGTGAGAAATTCTGGAAAATTACAGAGAAATCTGGTAAAGAGCACTAAAAATGGTTGAAAATTTGATGAATCAGTCAAGAAATCCAAGCAATTCATGGAAAAATCTGAGAAACTCATCGGAAATCTGAGATAATGACTGAACATTCATGGAGAATCTGGAAATTCATGAGAAATCTGGGCAAAACTGAACATCTATTCATGGAGAAAACTGAGACTAAGTATGGAAGACTTTCAGCTCACAGTCAATGGTGAAGCTTCAGCCAAGCAATCAATGGCACAAAAATCTGAGCAATGGCCAACAAAGTAATGAAGTCCGCCCTTGGAAATGTCTAAGTCAAATGAGCCAATGGCCAGACCATCAGCCAAGTCCGCCCTTGAAAGAAGTCTGATGGCAAGCAAATGCAGCAAGAGGCAATGTCAAGGAACTTCCAAAGTCCGCCAGGATGTCCAAGGAGGAAGGAAAGTCCGCCCAGCACTCAAGATGCTTATCCTAGGATCTTCCAAAGTCCGCCTTGCATATCCTTGCATATCCTTGACACTTCCAAAGACCGCCTTGCATATCCTTGCATATCCTTGACACTTCCAAAGACCGCCTTGCATATCCTTGCATATCCTAGGATCTTCCAAAGTCCGCTAAGGATGATGCCAAAGTCTCTTGAAGTCCGCCTTGCACATGCCAAGAGGTTGGAAAGTCCGCCTAGGCACATGAGAAGCAAAAAAAATCAAAAATTTCACTAAGTCTTGGTGCCTAACAATGAAAATTTCGAAATTTTGCCTAAGTGTAAAAGCCTAAAAAGATGGAAAATCAAAATTTCTGCCAAATATTATGACATTTCCAAGGGACAAAGTATTAAGGCAAATGCTAAGAGCTTTAAAAGTCCGCCATTCACAAGAAAGGAGGTGCCAAAAGCTGGTGAAGTCCGCCCAGCACTAAAGGTGCATATCCCAAGATCATCTAAAGTCCGCCATGCTGGTGGAAGATGCCATCCAAAGTCCGCCTAGACATGTAAAGGAGAGGAAAATCAAAATTTTACTAAGTGTTGGCGCCCAGCTAAGGAGAGTTTTGAAATTTGCTAAGTGTGAAAGGTGGAAAATCCTTTCCAAAGGGATAAAATGATGAGAATAAGTGCCAAGAAGTTAAGGAAATTCGCCCTAGAAAAGAGGGATATCCCATGGTGCTCGTCCTAAAGACTTACAAAGTCCGCCATAAGCTTGGAAAGAGTTAGCAGGGTACCAAAGACATCCATGATCTTCGTCCAAAATGTCAAGGAAGTCCGCCTAAGATGACAAGATTTTTGGCTAAGTGTCAATGCCAAGTCTAAGAAGAGGTTCGAATATTTGCCTAAGTGAAGAAGCTAAGGAATGAAAAATGAAGACGTTGGCTAGACATTCGGACGCTTTCGAGAGGACAAATGCCAAGCTTGAAAGGGCACGTGCTAAAGAATATCAGGATGTGGCGAAGAATAAAACGGAATGTGCCCAACTCGATGAAGGAAAAGAGGCAAAATTTGCCTAAGTATGGAGAAAATGTCGAGAAATTGCCAACTTTGACCCAGGAAAAATGCGCAAGGCAGGGAGAAAAAAAGGACCGTCCTTGGTCAGAGGGAGGAAGAATATGTCAGACATCAAGGAAAGTCGCCTAACGAAGTCATTCAGACGAGGATATTGCCTAGAAAATTTCGACTGAGCAAGAGAAAATTTGACTTTGGCAGAAGAAAATAGGCTCAGTGCAAGAGAAAAGTTGGCTACGGCAAAGAAAAACAGGGATCTGGCATAGCATTTGTTGACGGAATGGCTTGAATTTTGGTTTGGCTAGACGAAATTGAGGATAAAATTGGAAAATACACTCTTAGCCAAGAAAAACGAAGAGGAAATCGAAATAGCCATGGGTCGAAGACGAACGGGTTGGAATAAATTAAAATATTTTAATATTTTAATAATTTATTTTCAATGCCTTGGACAAAATCAAATTCGCCAGACAATGTTTTGGAGGAAAATAATTTGTGCCGGCCAGAGATAAAATCCGAAGGGCAAAATTAAATTCACCATGGCTTCAGGAGAGAGAGTGGTAAAAATTCAGGAGAGAGAAAATATGAATTTGTTTATTTTATTTCTTGCAGGTGGATGACGACGCGAGGCGAGTCTTCAAAGAAGAAGCAAAGGCATGGAATGGAGGCAAGTCTGCTTCAAGCCAGATAGAGTGAAGGAAAAGATGGCACAAGCACGAGAAAGTCTGACTTTGCCCAAGCTCAGCATGTCCAAACCTTTTCCGACTTTGCTTGGAGAAGGTATGTCCAGACATCCATAAGATCCGCCAAGTACAATGGCAAACATGATGCAAAGTCCGACCTAGACCAAGAAAAGAAATGTCAAAGTGTTGAGAAAGTTCGCCCCAGTTTAAAAGATAAGATGGCGAAACCACTAGCAAATCCGACTTTGCTCAACTGAGAAATAGCACAAGCATGATAAAGTTCGACTTCTCCCTAGACATGTTTTTCCAAAGTGGCTTGAAGTCTGACTTAGGCCGAGAGAGAGAACGCCCAAGCTCATATGAATTCCGCCCAAGGAGAGGACGAGAAAATTGGCTAGAAGAATTCACTAAGTGTTGGACAGAAAACAGGAAGGATGAAGAGGAAAATAAGGAGGAAGTGGATAAAATCCTTGTCCAAGGATGGAATTTGTCCTACATAGTACAAGCCAAATCCAAAATTGAAGAAAAATCCACAGGCAAAGTTCATCCAAAACCTTGGCTAAATGTTGAATAGTCCGTGTGAAGGTGGTACAAAATGAACTTGAATAGCCAAAATTTGGCTAAGTATGGGAAATATTTCACAGAGAAAAGTCCAATTTCCTCTATCATGGCTAAAGCACAGGGTCATTCTTCTCCAAATTCAAGACACTTGAATGGATATCCAGACGTCTTGGAAGGATTTCATCTACAATCCCAGACCTATTGAAGCAATCCGGACAACTTCTTGAGGGATTTCATCTCCGGAGGAATTAAAAAAAACAAGCTTCCAATCAGAATCAGATGGTGACAAGAAGAAGTGTTCTAAACAAACTGTCATACTTATACAATTTCTTGACACAAATTGGAGAATTCAGAGAGGAATAATATCAACCCAGTTCAAGCAGGAGGAAGTTCAAAGCAACCAACTTCAAGTCCAGACACCTGCTCCAAGGGGAGACTTCCAGACTTCCAAGATTCCAGTACAGGCAAGAGGAAGAAACCAAAGTCTCAAAAGGAATCCAAGATCAAAGCTAGGAAGGAACAAGCACAACGGACAGAGTCATCGGCAGGGAAAATATTCTAAGGCAAGCACGTGGAAGAAAAATGAAGCAACCAAGGAAGACATCCAACACGCTGAGGTGGCGCTCGTCATCTTCCAACCAATCAAATTGTTCCAAATCAACATGCAACAACTTTCTATTTTATTGTTGATTTATATTTAGGGACAAGTGTCCTCAAATGAAATTTTCTCATTGGTCGAAAGTGACAAACCCTAATTAGGGTTTTATTTTGTAATCTCGGCCGTTGATTTGAAATCAATCTTGGCCATTGAATTGTAATTGGGGAGCCTATAAATTGGGCTCGCCCCCTCATTTGTAATGTGTGGAGACTTGTTATGTATATTGTCGCATTGAGACTATTTTGAATGATAAAAGCTCTTGAGCATGATTTGCCTTGAATCACTTCTTATTGTTGAATAGTAAGCGAGGTTACATATTATCTTCCGCCATAGATTAGAGTTAAATTTAGATTAGATAGAATTTGCTTTGAAAAGTTGTTAATTGAATGAAAGATTGATCGTATCGACTCATTGGTGAAGTGTAGCTCATACTTTCTTCGGATGGATGATTTTCATTCGATGCGTAAAGTTAGCCTGAGCTCCTAAGTGTGGAAGCCTAACTTCAACCTTATCCGAGGTTTGAATATTATTCTCACAACCCCCTTGAAGATTGCACCCACTTTGCGTATGTTGTCCTGCAGGAGGCGAAACAAAGTGTGGTTTATTTCGCTTCACCAAGTCCTTACTGTCTCTTGATTTCTTAGGCTTAGATTAGACTCTCTAAACCCTATTCTTTTGCCATTTTTTTTTGAGATCCATTGAAAGTCCCAACTAAGAGCCCTCAAAGATAAATTTCCTAAGTCCCCGAACTTGTGCAGACTTTCTTACGTAAGTCCCCTTGTTCATTACCAGCAAATCACAACGACCATTGAGCTTATCCACACGTCGAGACTCGACTAAAGAAACCTTGGAATCGCCTATGCGGTGGTTTTTCAAGAGAGGATAGAGTGTCTTTGGACATTTTTATTCTGATGTTTGGTGGATGATAAAACACTCATCAACACTACCACTCTTGTGTAACGTCCAAGAGAGTGAACACATGCAACCGCACGCTCAAAAAAATCTTGGGAACTGAGGTGTTTGAGGAAGTTTCTTTTTTCATCGGCATTCTATCTCTCCCTCACTCTTCTTCTTTTCTCACTCGCTTTTGGCATTGGAAATTTTCCGTTCATTCATTCCGCATTACAAGAGATTCTCACCATTCTCAATCGAACTGCAACTTTACTCTCTTCTCTTTGTAGAGCATCGTGCAATAATAGTTGAGCATCTCTTTCATTATCGGGTTGGCATTCGTTCTCCCAGTTCAACCTTCTCAGTGGGTAGCTTGAGACAAGTGCTTTTTGCTCATTCCACATTTTGTGTGTCTCCATCATTTCTTTCAGTCAACAAAGCAGCTCTTGACATCCAAGTTGATTGTGGTGGAAAGACATAAATAATTTTCCAAGCTATAGTTGTCTTGCCAGGCACGTAATGAGAATCTTTTATTGATAATGCTTATCATTGAAAGAGCCATATTTGATATGATAATCATCATGTTGAAAAGTAGATTCGTTGTATTTCTTAGTCTTGTTGAAATCACAATGAAATTGGTTCTTGCTAATTATTGGAACCTGTTTGTTGGAAGACTCTTTCTTGTTTGACCCTGTGCAGTTTATTATCGTTGCATTCAAGTTACTCTTCCTTAATAAAATCTGAACTTGAACGTTGGTTCGAGCTTTCATTTATTACTATATGGTCTATTATGCCATTGTCTTAGCCGAAGTCTTCTTTACACTCTATTCTTCAATTTCTGAGTTGGAACCGTGCCTATCTCTCTTTCCAATCCGAGTGCATTTAATCTGGAGAAACCTTCGTGGTTGACAAGTCTCTTTCTATCTCTCTTTATATGTTTAAAGTAAGCAGATTATTTCTTAAAGATGAGAAATGATAACGAGACAAGTCTCTCTTTATATGCCTAAAGTAAACAGCTTAACCTTAAATCAAGAAGAATGATTTGGAACCAAGACATTGTAATATAAACCCTTGAATCAAGTATTATCATGTCGAGCAAGGGTGAGAGTGTTGATGGCACAGTTGTGCCCATTAACAATAAAAATCCTTGGCTAAGGTTATGATGCTTAGATTAAGCATTTGTCAGCCACCAAGAACCAGATATACCCCTGGTCAGAATGGTTTTTCTAGTTAGGAGTAACCTATAGTGAAGGATTGACCAGGTAGTATAGTGTTGATGTGATTTTTGTGACTGCACCAATCAGTAGAACAAAGTTTTCCAAAGGCTACTCCATTCTCTCTTGATCAAAGTATTCCGTGCGCTAAGATTGCAAGAAAGTTCGCACGTTCAACTCCAAGGTTCCAAAATACTTAGAATACCCTCAGTTGGTTGGTTGTGAATTGCTGTTTTCACGAGGGGACTTACACAATTGTTCAGAATACTTGCAGTTAACAGTAGATGGATGATTGGAAGGCATTTGTATAATGCAAATGATTTAACAATAAGTACACTTTCCTAAAATTAACCCAAGATGAATAGAATTGAAATGAGTGTAAGGGTAAGAAGGTTCTAGATTCTACTCTAAGATGGGACGTGGGATCAATCTCAACAGCTTCAACCAAACTCTGCTCTACCTCACGCTGGACAGCTTACACAAAGTTGGTGCAATCTTCAAAGGGATAGCAAGTAATTTTCAAGTTACAACCCAACATCAAGATACTGTCAAAACGACGCATACCAAGGCATGAGCTACAACTGAAGTTAAGTTTATGAAATGCTCCAGTAGACCACGCAAGGCAAACTTGCCGTCAGCAAGCCGCTAGTGGTATGGAATGAAACGAAGTTTCCTTGATCAATGCCACACATCCACAACTACTAGCTACTTGCATGAAATGAAAATTGTACTACTTTAAGCTACTCTACGCTACTTGGATTCAAAGGGATGAAGAAACGTTGCTAGCTGTCCATAACAAAGACAAATTTCACCATCAATGAAAAGATCTATTATGAAATTTTTACACAACAATCTCTTACAAAAGTTTTCAAAGGAAAACTTTCCTTCTCCTCCAAACTATGCTAAGCTAAGCTACACAATCAATCTCTCTACTCTAGTCTCTAGTCTCCTCTAATCCCTAGTTTCTAATTCTAATGAATTACAAATGAGGGGGACTCCCCCTTTTATAGATGGCCCAGTCCAAAGGACGGCTCAGATTACAATCAAAAGAATGGCTAAGATTAAGCCACCTCAGCCCTAACCCTAAGAACTGCCAGAATGGGGAGTGGTACATTAAATGAATCAAAGATTCCCACTCACTCCCAAAATAGTAAAGGAAATTAATGCCCACAATCAGGCTTATAGAAGATCATTGTCCAGTAGTGCATTCCTATTCTCCTTCTCTCTGGCTGCAAACTCAATGAACCTGCCAAGTACAGCCTCAACCTCCTGAATTGAAATAGGTGGAATGCAATCAAGCTAGAATTCTAACACCGTGGCTGACTATTCATGCCGTGCACAAGATTTTCTCCAAGCAACTATGGAATCCTACGTGCTCTGGACCAAGCTGGAGAAAGTGGAAGTGTTCTCAAAGTCATCTTGTACGAAGGTCTTCACCTCTGAAAAGAAAGGCACCAACCTACCCCTCAAATTATCAGTAATCACCTCATCGGGATTCAACCGCCTAGCAAATATAGCCTCGAAGGTATTCTGGACTCCATCAATAATATTGGCCATAGCCTTCCTAATTCCGGCTGAATTCGCTTGTGTTGCATCGAAGAAACCACGTCCTGTGATTACTGAAGAATACCATCTAGAAAAGTCATATTTATCTTTCTCCTTAATGACTCCACCATCAATCAGCATCCGCAAAGGAACATGCCTCAATGCCTCTAGACGCTGAATAACTTTGCTCTGATAAACAAAAGCATCACCCCAGGCCTGATCAACTGCCTCCATACGTGCCGAAATATTGGAAGCTTGCTGGAAAGCATAAGCAAGGTCTTCCATGAATTTTTTGTCTCAGCACGAACTCCTGCAACCCATTTATCTGCCTCCTGTGCCATCTTCCCCAACTCCAACAAGCCACTAATTGACTCTCTAGGTATTTCAGCTGGAAGCTCTATTGCTGGAATCTCCTGCCCAGAAGGACGAGACAACTGCTACATATATCCTATCAAAGCCTTATGCTCCCTTTTCAACTTCTTATACTTTCCTTCCTTTTTAAATAATCTGTCCTTGAGGGTGTGGTAGGAGTTATCATATTCCTCCACAATCTGTGCACCTGTGGGGCGCCCTAACTCCAAAGTTGTGACCACAGTTTTCTGGCACTGCTTCATCTCGATCAGAATCAACTTGTGGCACTGCCATGTGAAGGGTGCGAGAGCCATCCTCATCAGTCAAAATCTTTGAACATTTTCCTGCTCTCTTCTTTTGTGGAGGTGCGTTGATCCTGTTCAAAAACTCTTCCATCTCAATTGCTGGATCAATTTCTTCGCTAGGGCTCCTTCTCATCCGATCTCTAAGCCAATCAGGTACTGTATATTGTATATCAAATGGCTGTTGTTCTTGTGCCTCTACTTCACGGACTTGTTCAACTTCTATATCATTCTGGTGAGGCTCATCGGCCTCAAGTGGCTGAGTATCTCTTGAAACTATATCATCATCGTCTAAAGCTGCCTCTAACTCTTGCTGAAACTGAGGGTCAGTAGCAGTCCTCTCATCGGTCTGTTGATCATCTCTACTAGGTGCGTTGACACTTTGGCCTCTCTCCGTGGTGGTTGATTATCTTCTTGTACTACTTGCACCTGATTCAATGCATTTCTTTGATCAGCAAATAAAGAAACCTCCTGTATGCTTGGAGAACGTGTCTCCAATGGCGTGGGTGATTCAACTACAACTCTTGGAGGCTCCGGCTGAATAGGCTCCTTTCTTCGAGATTTTGGACCTCGTGTAATTTGTTTCTTCCTGCTGGTGGTGGGTGTCCTGTGATCTCCCATCAAATTGTAAGTCAATGCAATTGACCTACTCTTCAACCTGCTCACACGTCTGTCAACCCATGCTCTAGTAAATGCCAAGACTGGAATAGAAAGCGTGTCCAAGTTAGCAATCTCTGGTTCTGACCAATCCGAGAGTGGAAGTGGAGTATCTCTTACTGCCTCATAATCTAGATGGACAACGTTCATGTCCTCATCCACCTGGTCTGGTATTGGAATGACTTCACACTCCCTAATCATGCCTATCGGCAACCTAGAGAACATTCTTTTTCTAACTTCAGTCTAGTCTGATGGCCCAATAATCCTCAATGTTTTCCTTATGTTTAAATTCTTCTGATAGTACCCATTTGATATTGTTATGTGGATCATAGTGCTGTCTGCTGGTGTGATAGGAAAAGTGATAAAACTGAAGCTCGCTCTCGGCTTCTCTAGCTGCCTATAATGAAGGACACACTTCATTGGAATTGCCTATGACAATTGGGAAGTCAACACCTCCCTTCTTTTTCTTCTAAATCTTATCGTAGACAACCAATTGCCTAGATATCTCTAACATCAATATTCTATTGGTTGGGTACTTAGGCAGCCTATATGGGTATTGTTGTGACCTTTTTCACACATCGCCTTATTGCAAATGGGGACCCCCTAATTTTTGCTTCGTCTCGAACTTTTGGCTTGATTTTAGTTTGTTTTCTTGTTGTCTCTCTCTCTTTCTATCTCTTTCTACTGTCTGCCTTTCCGGGGATGTTCCTGCCTATGAGCTTAATAATGAGATTTTGGCCAAGTCTAAGAATTAGGGTTTCCATCTTTCCGGTCAGTCCGAGGTCGAGCAAGGTGGATTAATTGAAAATTGAGACTAATGTTGTTTTCAGCATGCTTCCAGTAGGCGTCCACTGAAATTTCATCAAATTCCGGGTATTTACTATTTTTAGTAAGTATGCAATTCAGGGCATTCCGTCAGTATTTTTGAAGTTTCGATCATCACACTGCATTCAGAGCACATCAAGTTGCTCGTGTGCAAAATTTGAGCTGAAACGAACAACTTACTATTTTTAGCAGTCCAGCTTTCGGAGTAGATTTCAAGGCTTAAATGTAGAGTTTTTCAACGCATGTCTAGAGATTCCTTCTGGGTTTTCAGAGACCTTCGCGATGGTGTAACATGCAAAGTGAAATAACGACTTTCAGAGTTCAGCCTTCAGAGGCTATTTTTAGGGTTTGCATGTCAGGGTTTTCTTTGCATGTCTGCATACTCCTTATGGGTTTTTCAAGAGCTTTGCAGTGATGTGACGTGCAAACGGAGATCATCACTCATTTAGCAACTTACTATTTTTAGTAGGTGCATCCTGGCAGTCGCCTCCCAGCACTTCAGAATCACAAGCTGATCGCAATGCAGTAGAAACGAGAACAAACGGAGATCATTAGATATGCATGCAGAAAAAATTAGGGTTTCCAGCTTCAGGGCCTGAAAAGAGGGGTAAAAAGTCAAAATTTTCGAAAACCGGTGTAAACCACCGAGATCAGCATCCTTCAGGCTATTTGCTGGTAAAATTTGAAGACAAACAGAGCACTTATTATTTATAGTAAGTCATTTTTGAAACAGGCTTAAAATAGCAAATTAGTTGCATGCATCGATGTCAGCAGGCAGGTCACGTGGTGAGGAGCACCTCATTTGAATTTCAAATCAAACGGAGCCATGGAGGTATCAGAAGCAAGCAGTTACTATAAATAGCAAACCACCTTCAGAAATGGGCTAAAAATAGTAAGCCAACCCGAAATAGCAGTGTCAACAGGTTGATGAAGTCGTGAAGATCCAGCATTCAAAATTTCAAGACAATCTGAGCTTCTGAAGTGCAAGAATTAAAAGGCTTACTATAAATAGCAAGCACAGAGAGACTGGCGAAAATGAAAAAAAAAATGGCTAAGTATTGGACTTTATCCTTCACCACCTTCAAAATGCCTCCACCTCAGCTGGAGATCTTGAAAAAAAATGGCTAAGTGTTGATGTTCATCCACCTCACATAGCAAAATGTGCCCATCCAAGGTCTCATGCTTGAAAAATTTCTCTAAGTACAAACTTGTCCACCTCACATGGAAAAATGCGCCCACTTCTCAAGAAAGTCAAGGAGGTCAACATGTTTCATCCACCTCCTATGTTGAAATGCGTCCTCAAGGTAATGCCAAGCATGAAAAAAATTCTAAGTATAAACTTTCATCCTCCTCCTAAGGCCTAAATGCGCCCAAATGGGGCCATGTAAAGACAAAAAGAGGAAGCCCAAAGGTCACATGTTGGGCGTTGTAAATGCTTCATCCTTCATGACACCAAATATGCGCCCATCTTCTAGCAAGCTGAAATGCGCCCAAGGAGAAAGTCAAAAGGGTCAACAATTTTCATCCTCCACCATGCCCAAAATGCGCCCAAGAGAGATAGAAGGTCAAAAGGGTCAACAATTTTCATCCTGCACACATAGCAAAATGCGCCCAAGTAGGGGCATGTAAAGACAAACACCCATGCAAAGTTGGTATTCATGCAAAAGAGGAAAAGGACAAAAGTATTCAAGGTGTTATGTACAAGCAAAATGAGTTAAAGAAATTCAAATTCATGCAAAGGAGGAAAAAGACAAAGTATCCATGCAAGGAGAAGGAAGAAGACAAGGCGTTGAAAGCACATAAAGACACAAGTCAAAGGTAGAATTGAAAATGTTCCTCTTCAAGTCAAAAATGCGCCCAAGATAGGGAGGAATTACTAGGAGGAATTACTAAAATATTCTAAGTAAGAATTTCATTCTTCCACACATCAAAAATGCGCCCATCTTGAAGTTGTTAGAGAGAATGTGCAAGGCGTTGAGGAAATATTTTCTTCATGACATTCAAATGTGCTAGGTGTTGAAATTTGAAATTTCTTACATGACAAGAGAGGTGTGCCCTAGATGTAGAGGTGGTTAAAAGTTGCTTAGGCATTGAAGGCGAGGTGGTGGAGATTTGAATGGGAATATGCTAGGCGTTGGGTTTTAAAAAGAATACATCCCTCATGGTATATAATATGCGCCCTAGGCATTTAAAAGGGAAAATTTTGTAAGTGAGTCGAAACAATAAAAAAATTTCCTCACCACAGGTAGAGTGATTGAAGGTGAATAAAAAAATTTCTAAGGCAAAATTTTCAAAATTGCTGAGTGATTCAAAAAAATTTCTAAGGCAAGGAAATTTTCCTTAGGAGAAATACGCCCAAGTTGAAATAGTGATGAAGTTTCCTAGAGCATGAGCAGGATTGCCAGTAAAGGAGTCTGATGATGCCACCTGCACAGGGTCAACAAAAATATTTCCAAGTCAGAGCAACATAGAATGTCCACAGAAATGAAGAACAGGAACAAATTTGATGTGGAATTATTTTTCCAAGGTTCAAAATTCAAGAAAATTAAATGAACCCGTTCGTTGTATACCCATGAGTTCATCGCATTTTGGAGGAAATTTTCTTCTGGGTATTGAAGATTGTCAACGAGGAATGGATTTTAGTGTCTCCTGCACTTCGCCAAGGCATTTAGGATGGAGAATTTGATTGGCGCTTGAACAATGAATTTTCCTAAGGGAAAATTTAAAAATTTTCTAAGGCAAGGGACAAAATGTGTTAAAAAATGCCTTGGCAGACGAAGTTGAAAATGATCGCCTAGATAATTTTTGATCAAATTCCTAATGAAAGGATTTTCCTTGAGTCTTAGTTGGATGAAATATCAGAGTGAAGTATGCCCAGGCAGAATGCAAGATGGGTTGGAAATTTGGCTAAGGCATGAAGAATTTGAACGCAAAGTTGTCTAGTGAAGATGATGAACCCTTGCGAGTTAAAGCGTGAAAATCAGGTAAGTAAAATGAATTTATATTATGAAGTGTTCTAATACCCTTCTCCTTGCTTATTTTGCAGGAGGAATGTCGAGACCAAGCGGTGATGACTTAAAGTGATGAAGAAAGTAATCCAAGATGACATTTCAACCTTGAAGGAAGAAAAATTGCAAGAGAATGGCTAAGTGTTGAGACTTAGTGACAGAGAAATGTTTTCAAAACTCAAGATGGAGTAAAGAATGGAAGCTCGAGCGAAGTTGAAGAACAACGCCAAGAAGAAGATCAAGAATAGTGTGAACGCATTTCAAAGTTAGAATCTTCTAGAAGGATGATGGACATTAATGGCTCATTTATTACCCCACCCCTCTTGGTGATGGTTTTTAGGGTGAATCTTGTTTAGGGCTGAGGTGGCACGATCTAGGCCATCTAGCCGATTGTAATCTAAGCCGTCCATTGGACTTGGCCAGCTATATAAAGGGGGAGTCCCCCCTCATTTGTATCTCATTAGAAATTAGCTTAGAGTAGACATAGAATAGAGGGACAACTTAGAAGTAGCTTAGTATAGATTGATAGTGTAGTTGAAGAAGGAAAGTTTTCCTTTAAAAACTTTTGCAAGAAATTGTTGTGTAAAACTTTCATAATAAAAGATCTTTTCATTGATGGTGAAATTCGTCTTTGTTATGGATAGCTAGCGAGGTTTCTTCATCCCTTCTACTTCAAGTAGTATAATTTCATTTCATGCAAGTAGATGTTAGTTGTGGAATGTGGTCTTCAATTTGAGAAAACTTCGTCTATCCATACAACTAGTGGCCTCGCTGATGGTGAGTTCGCCTTGCGTGGTCAACTGGAACATCGCGGACTTAACTTCGTTTATGATTCACACGTTGGTATGCGTTGTTGCGACGGTGTCTTCGCGTTGAATTATGGTCTAAACACCTTGAACTACTCCTCTAAAGATTGCACCGGTTCTGTGGAGGCTGTCCGAAGTGAGGAAAAGCAGAGCTTGGTTGAAGCTTGTGAAGATTGATCACCATGTCCCACTGTCGTGTCCCTGAATTGGAGGTATGGTGATTTAATTAAATTATTTAATTAAGTTGTCCAAATTATTGATAGTTTATGAGGATAGCTTAATTGATGATTTAATTAAATCAAGAAATGTTTGTTGTACCCAAACCAAATTTTTTGCTTCATCAAGGCATTTTGTATAAAAAGTCTAAACCTTGTTAAAATGTTCTAAAACACAGTTTTGGGCAATATCAAGCATGGAGTTTTTGTCAATAGTTTGTCAATCAAAGTCAGTTATATTGAACAGAACCTGAAGCAGAGGCTCAGAATGGAGTTTTTCACGATGGAGGAACATCTCACGACGACATTTCAAGTTGCATACGATCATTTCAGTGATCAAAACGGAGTTTTTAATGGTCAATTTATGAAGATTTTTCAAAGGGAAAGTCAGAAAGTGCAAGTATAGCCCAGGGGCGCCCAACTTGTTGGAGGTCAAGATCTTGTTTAAAATGCTCAAGCATCCAGTCAATCTCTTCAGAATCAGCCTGCCTATCCGTCGAGCTATTCAGTGAAGCATTCCAAGACTCACAGCTCCGGCAATCAGCAACAGAAGTTGAAATCCTCAAATTTCAAGATGCGAGAAACTTGTCCTTTTCAGGCAAAAGCGCGCCTCTAGCCTGAGGGCGCCCATCTTAAGGAGGGGGTAAATCTCGATAGTTTCGATGGCGAATACAGTCAATTGTTTCACGATTAGCCTGCTCGTCCAACGAGATATCAATCACAGTCATCCAAGTTTCAGAACTCCGGCGGCAGTCATCCGAAGATCAGCTTAAAATGGAGTTTTCATGTTTCTGAGCTTCTCCGTTTATTCCCAGTGCAAGTACAGGCCAGGGGTGCTGGCTTAAAGGACCTTTCAAATGGCAAAATTTGTAGACAGAGTCTTCATGACATCAGTAATACTCTAGCCTAGCTCCGCAACGCACCATTCTGCTTGTCAATCTGACGTTGTAGGTGGTCGTGGCGTAGATTCTACCCAGCACGTAATTTTACGGGTGAACCAACAAATGGTTTTCAGTGTATTTTCACAGTCCAAAGGCGCCCAACCTTTAGGCCTGTCAGATGAGCCCGTTCGCGTTCGAAGTCTTCACGGCTATTGAGCGTAATCATTTTATCTATTCAACAAGCCTAGCCGTCAGCCTTCGGGATTTGGTAGTCGCTCGTACGTGCGAGGTCTTTAGTGTAATACTGCTAAGTGAAGATATCCGGAAAATGACTAAGTCTGGAGCGGTAATTTTAAATAAAATACGCACTGGAGTTTTTGAGGTCTTAGAAGCAGTTTTCTTGCTTCGTCACCTCCAGAGGCTTCTTTTGTGGGCCCTTCTGGCTGTCCGTTAAAACAAATAGTGCTTGAATCGGGTCATCCCAGCTCCAAATATTAGAGGTCAAAGTAGGGTACTTGGATGAAAGTTTGACTTTCATCAAAATGACACCAGTGCAACCTAGAGCTAGGGGCGCTTTTACTTTTGAGGCCCTTAACACAGCTTTCAGGTGTCGTGCATGTGGTCGTTGGATGCAGAATGTCTTTAGGCATGTAGTGAGCTTCGTTTCTTGTTAGCAGGGTTCACCGTTCACCGTTGGCAGCCGTTTGAAGCTTCAGATGGCAGTTTGAGAAATGGCTTAAGTCTGGAACTCGTAAAAGCAATTTAATCAGGGGCGCCTAATTTTTCAAGGGGTTAAACGATGGATTTTGCAGTTGTGTCTCCTAGCAGACATTTCTTCCTTGTTCAGTAGGCTTTTCGATGAATTTCTCAGATCAGTCTCAGCATCACCCGGTCATTCGGAAATCAGTGTCGAAGTTGGCCAGTCGTGACAGTGCTGTTAGCTATAAAATAGGGAGTTAGTAAAAATGAAGTATCTTGAGCAAATGGACGCCTATGTGCTCAAGAGATGACTTTTCGGAATCGTTGAAGCATGACGATGAATCTCAGAGCTTTACTCGGGTTGTCAACTGAAGTTCAAAATATACCTGTTTATAAATGGCGATTTTCTATTTTTGGCGCCCTTGCATGATAATAAATATTTTATTATTATTTTCAAATTTGAATTTCTAGTCAGTGGCAGTGCAACTGAAAGGCAACCAATAAGAGGATTTCTATTCTTGTTAGGGTTTTGAGTTCTTGCAATTATCAAATTGGTGCGAATTTCTTCTTATTTAACATGGCGCAATCTTCATTGTTATTCACAAGGTTTCAAAGAAAATTCGTATTTCATTAAGAGCAATCTCAATCTTAAGTGAAATTCGCATTTTTCAAGCGAGTTCATATTATCTTCAAAGGGAAATCGAAGTTTATTAATTTCAAAGCAAACTTCAAAGATAAATTCGTATTTCTTCAGAAGAGAAGGCGCATATCTTCAAAGCAAATTCATCCAAAACAATTCGCAAATTCTTCAAAGGCGTATTCATAAATTCAATAAAATTCGCAAGTTCTCCAGAGATTCAAAGGCGGATTTCATATTCAAAGGCGGATTTTAATTCTTCAAAGGCGAATCCTCAAATTCAATAAAATTCGTATTTTCTTCAGAGGAAATTCGAATTTGTACATAATCAAAG
>VDFB02336495.1:21477-160972 GCA_007258455.2 Sequoia sempervirens
TAACAACTTTAGACTTAGTTTTTATAGGAGTTTGAAGCTTCTCGAAAAGGGGAGAATGATCCAAGTGTAGCCTTGATCACTTATGTCCTATCTTTTCCAGTGCTAGGCACATTGCAAATTCACTTGTCACTATTGCATGGTGCCAATAGCATTGCCACACATTAGAGAAAACATTTTGTGCAGTGTAAGATCCCCTATCAATTTGCACTTGATTTTTTTTGTACTTTTCCCAATGTTTAGAGGATAGACATTTTGTCAAACAGTTTATGTGTATTCCCTCGTGAAGAGTTTTTGACTGTAATTGTTTGCTCATATGTTTAATTGATTTGGAAAGTATTTGCATTGCATAAACATTGTAAATCATTCATAAAATGCTCAAGACATTATACCAAACAATTATCATTCATTCAATTGGACTGAAAATAACAAATGATGGATTGCTGTTCACAATTACAGAGATGGAATAGTTTCTTTCTAACCTTTTGATGGCAGATTTAAATGTTCAGTCAGCTGTGATAAATCTTTGACACCCTGCTGTTCATAAATTTCAGTCATGAATTCACACAACCCAAGAAATGAAAATCGCCCAACAAATAAAGACCAAGTCAGCCCACAAATCTGCTACAAACTGTCACAACCAGCAATCTATTAATCTAAAATCTGTTCTAACAATCATTCCCAGTGTAATGTCCCTTCCTTAGGCAGCTCAGACTATAGTGGTGGTTGGCCTACTATTAGGGTTCCTGTAGGTCAGCAAAATGGTTAGGGGGACCCAACCGAGGGATGCGGAGCTTAGCAGGGGGGCTTTATGAGCCTTTCCGTTTGGAGTTTAGTTGATGAATCTAGAGATAAATTGGGATTATTAAAGTTTGTTTTAATGGAATAGTAAAAAGTGAATAGTAACAGAACAATTATAAGGAGGAATAGTGAAAAGTGCCCCCATCCTACTTGAATTCAAGTTGTTTTAGTCAGGCACTACTTTGATGATGAAAGACCCTTGAGGAGGGAACTCCATTTTATTATTTTTTTTAAAAAAAAAGCTCATGGAAGTTATAAAGCTAAGTGTTGGGCTTCTGTTTTGGCATTCTTGTCATTTTCATATCCAACATTGCGAGGTGGAGCTCACGGAGAAAGGGTTTCATGAAGTGTTCAACCTTTTAGGAAGAAAAATCTCAAAAGGCTATCCTTGAATTAGACAAGAACCTAAGTTACCTTTGAGGGAGGGCCTATGTTGGGTCTTAGTTTAGCAGGCTTCATTGGAGGTTTAATTTAGTTATTTTTCAAATTTGAGTTTGCAGCGGTGTTTATATCCATCATACTTCTTGGATCAAAGGTTGCCATTGATAGATTGAAGACCTCTCGGGGCCAATACTATCAAATACTTGCATTCTACTTGCTGGCAGCAGGCAGCTAGGGTTTTGGAGGTCAGATTTGTCAATTTGGAGAGTAGATTTATGGATTTTGGGGATTGATTTTGCTAGCCATTCCATCCTCAAGGGCAGTCGTACCATCTATGTTACTGCTAGGGTTTGGACATAATATTGGAGGAGCAGATCTGATTTTTAATCTTGTATTTCACTAGAATTTCATAAATAAAATTCAATTGCAAGTTAGTATTAGACTCCGGGTATGACTAGTTGATGAATGGTGTTCCTAAATTTTTAATTTTACAATTTTATGCATTGTTGTTTGAAATCAGAAAAATTAGAAGTTTATTTTAGTTTAATTCCTTTGTATCTCAAGAGAAAATTGCATTCATATTTGGTAAAACTCAAAAGTCACACAAAAAATCAGAAAAAATGCAAAAACAAAAGCCTACCTATTCGCTAGTCAAAGACTTTTTGAAAAGACAAAACTCAAAAAATTGGATTAGATTTGGGTTGGGGGTCTTTCAGTGGTATCAGAGCTTGGATTCTACCAGCCTTTCGGGTGAATTCAAGTTGTGTATACTACAGTGGATTGGTTTCCAACTTGGATAGTGAGATAGGTCATCATGTCAGGGTTGTTTAGAAATAAACAAGCATGGAAATAATTTGAATAAACACAACACAAGATCATTCATAAATTGCAGCATGTTGAGGATTCCCTTTCAAGGAAAATTAGACACACTATTGGTTCATATCCATCTACAAGAGCAGCTAAGAGTTCTCATGCTTAACCAACAAATAAAGCAATTATGGCTAGCTATGACAAGTATCGCTCTCTTCCTCAAAAGATACAATACATGCTTTATTTCACACAATTCTTGAGAATACCGGATGAGGATGAGGATGATTCAAAGTTTTCAAGTACGTATCAATAGAAAAAGAAGAAAAAAATATCAAAAGATAGTAAAGAAGCCACTAGAAAAGGTGAAGAGTTTAATGTGCAAGACCAAGGAAAAGAAGAAACACTTGCTTGTAATTTGCAGCCTACAAGTGATCACAATGAATGCGAAAATCAATCATCATGTGGGAAAACTAAAGATGGAATAAAATTGGATCAAAGGGAGATACATAGCACACCATTGAGTCGTCATGTTGATCACAAAGTGGAAGGGCATACAATCACGGGTCATCCCATTAGAGGTGTTGAAAACATGACACCAAGGTTTGACACCTATTCTGATTTTTGTAACAGTAGTTCTATTCATGTAGTAGCATGCATTTCACATGAAGGTAATGATGTTGTTGAGTCCCCCTATGATGATACACAAGTTGAGAGTGCTACACATGAGGTATTTATTGTGGATTCAAACCACAAAAGTCTTGATTTTATTCACCACACTATGGAAGATGTTATAAGGACACAAGGGTTGTGTGATGGGTGGTCACTAGGAGCTAAGAAGGCCAAAATGCTTGCTGCCTAAGCAAGACAACACTTGCATGAGGTCAAGGAAAGATGCAATCAGCTTGATAATGCAAGAAGACAAAGAGAATCATACATTAGGTCCTTATTTCTTCCAAGGGAAGAATGTATGGATGATGGCCATACAAGTGAAGAGCTTCTTGAGGTAAGCCCACAAGAAGAGCATGCTAAGTTGTGTGATGAAGAAAGGAGGTATGATGTAGGATATTCAGTTTGGTCCAGTTTGCATTACAAAATTTATGAATTTTGTCTTTTGGAGAGCCCCTTGAAGGCTCAAAACAATGATGATAATACATACACACTTGTTGGTCCAGCCACAAGTGATATGCCCATGTATGTGCAATGGAATATATTTGAATTCATTTTGGTTGTTCATGCATCTTCTATAGTGAAAGGACAATTGTTAAGATCTTATGAAGCATTTTGTTTTAAAAAGTTGAACAAAGAGACTAAGAGGTTGCTTACTAAAAAGATCTTGCATTTTTATAATGTTTGGTTTGTCCAAGACTTCAACAAAATGGAGTTGGAGTTTATTGCTGATGGTAAGAAAATTGTGCTTAAAGCTCTTTCAGATGGTGGGCCTATAGAAGCATGTTCAAGTGGTAAAGTTAGAAGCATAGTGGAATTAGTGTGCATTGGCAACTATTCTATCTTATTTTACAAAGTTTTAGTGTGGGTCAACTTTGTTATGAAGATGGCTCACCATGCTTTATTTAGAGGCTAAGCTTAGCACTTCTCAAACTCAATGCAATTGGAGACAATTGCTTTTAAGGTGGTGTGAATGATTGATGTGAGTTCTCCATTTATACTCTAGAAAGTGTTGTTGTCTCTCTCCTTAAAGGGATGGAGCTCTCAATTTGACTCTAAGGTAGTGCTCTTGTGTGATGTAGGGCAAGGCCCTTTGGATTGGCTTTGTAGTACACTTTTGCTTCGATTCAACACACTTCACAATATACATGGTAGCTCACTTTTCTAGCCTACTTTGCAATTAACTTCATAATGTATTCTATAGCTTCAAGAAGGAATTTGCAAACTACACCTTTAGTTTGTGAGGCCCTATCAACACTACATGACAAGCAAAGTCACGAGGGAGTCAAAGACATAATTGACACTTTGTCTTCTCATCTAGCAATGACCAAGGAATAAGGATGGAATAATTTGTGTAGCAGTTTATTCCTTAAACTAGTTGCAATTATATATTCTTGTTCTCCTCATTTGTATGCACATGCATAGTTAGCATAGGCATAGCAAGAAAGATAAACAACCATACATCTACCTTGATAGCATGTCATTTACATAATGGATAAACTAATATACTTTTCTATTTCAGTTCTCTTATGTTTCCTATGATTTATTTTATGCATGCTATTTGTCATCTTTGAGTCGTTGGTTCAAGTATCATTTCTACATATAACACATGTAAACTTGTGTAGATCAAGTGTTGTTCATTGGACATCTCCTTAGGTTTGGATCATATAGGGCCACACTATGTATTTTATAATTTGTTGTGTGTGTATTTTATAAATTGTTGCATGCTTGCATGTGTGTGTGTGTGTGCACGCGTGTTCATGCATGCACATGTTTGCATGCACTCATGTAATATGTATTCACAACCCCATAGATGTCACTAAAAGGTTGGGAAAATTTTGATGTCCTAGGCATACATCCTAGATCTTGTGGTCTCTAAAACTTGGGAATCATAGGAAACAATGTTTTGGCTTAAGTTGGACCAAAAAAATCATAGATCATTCCTCTTTTCTTCATGGTTGGGGCAAAGCCCCTCATGACCTGGAAACAATAGGTTTCAGACTACTATGTATGGGGCGTTAGAGGAAGTTTACATGGATTATATTGGATTCAAGGTCGAGCATGGAAAAGGTGTTAAGTGACAAATTTGTGAACTCATCATTCAATTCTAGAATTGCCAAGGAAATCAAGTCGAGATTCAAAAAACTTAGAATGAGATGCTAGATAATCTTCTAAACGTGGCTTTCTTTGGATGAGTTGAAGTATCTAAACATATCCATATTATAAGTGGTGAGTATCAAGGGTTTTGGGCACCACACATGATTTCGTATTCAATTCTCCTATAACTAGGATTTATCATAGTATGGACTACTCCAATAATTAAGCAAGGACTGAGTGTAGCCATAATGAGGAACAAAATAGTAATAGGTGGTTATTATATCATACAAAAGCAGATTGTGGCTTACCATGCACAGATTGTGGCTTACCTTTAGGGCATGCAAAACATATGTATTGGATTAAATTCAACAACAATAGCCTTCCTTAGAAAAGATTATTGAATGTTCTTTGCTTATTAGAAAAGCTTTCGAGTTAGTCTCTAGTATTTTATTGGAAAATTTACATTTTACAAAGTGAAAGTAGGTGCTTTTCCCTTGAAAATCAGAAATAAAAAAGGTTTATATTGTTTTCTAGAACTTTTCATAGTTCTTTGTGTTTATCAAACTACAAATCAGGATGAGGGTCATATTTTTCATCATCTAGCTTCTTAGTACCAAAAATAGTAGACTTCATAGTAGAGTTTCTTTTGCTTATCAAACATATTCTCTAGATGGTCTTCTTATTGCACTAACATTCTTTTTCTATGAGAGTAGAATCTTGATATTGATTGAGGTTTCACTCTATTTTCGTACAACCTATTTCTATAATTATTTGAAATAGATTCCTTTGATTTCAGCATGCATAATTAGTTGAGATAATAACATTCAAATTTTGGGATATAATACATTGTTTCAAATTCAATGTGGCAATTTAGGAATAACGTCATGATTTTTTCTTATTGTTGTGTAGGATGGAATCATATTGGATTACGATGATAGATACTTTCATGGAAAGCCCCAATATAGCTTCCATGCAATTGTAAATATTCCTGATGTGGTTGTTTGCCCCAGGTAAGATTCACGTGTCTAATTTACAACCCCCCAAATTTTTTCTTACTTTTGTTAAATAATCATCCATGTATAATAATATGAAAGTTCAAGTAAATAAATATAAATTCATTCTCATTTACAAGTCCAATATCAGAAGTACATTGGTCAAACAAATACGAAATAGCACTATAAGCTCAAGTAGTACATCCACGTCAATAGTACAAACTCATGTTTAAGATATGACAATATAGGCACATGCTCAATAACTCCACAAATGCAATTGTGGTGAAGATAAACAACTCAAGTATCTAAATACAATGTGGTGATACAACAAGCAACATCCGACTCCATCCAAAGATCTGATTGTTTATGAGGATGCTGATATGAACCCACACATTGAAGGAACCCTATTCACCCCAATCATCAACCTGGCTTGAAGTGGATAAACAAACAATGCACAGTCCATGAAGCAATTGTAACATGCCCCAAATTTACGCCACATATTTTACCTAAGTTTTTAACTTAGAAAGTAAATAACACAAGTCTTCATGCACATGGACATAACTTTTTTTTCCTTTCATTATCATAAATGCACATTGTACATATCATTACATGAATGAAGTAATCATTACATAATTCCCAATAAATGAAATACATCTTTTAGATACATTTTCCAAAGGATTCAATGTCATGAACATATACATATCATATCTCTCAAGAGTTCAGTGGTTCAATGGTTGAAGTGTCCACCTATGGATCTTCACTTCTTTTGTTTTGCAAGACTCAACAGTCAATTGCAAGATGGAGAGCATCATCCAAGTGCTTTTCCTCCAGCCACAGACTTAAGCGGTCCCTCGCACATCTTCCTAACTGGTAAGATGGCCCTACCCTTCAACGAAGAATTAGGTATAAAAACCATAATAATGCACATCTGAGTATCTGGTGTTGTGTCCTACATATCTAGTACAATCATACAAAGGATACCCTCCTACTAGCATGACACTACTGACTAGTATGCAATCTTGGATCACAGTGAACCGACAAGGTGTAAGTAGTGGCTTTTACACCTACTCTAGTTAGAGATTCCATATATAATAATTCCACTTCCTAGGAGCAAAATCGTATTTTCAGCCACCCTTACTTGATTTGGAAACTATTATGACCATTGAACCTCAAGGTTATACTCACAAACAAAGATCAACAAGTGACAACAACAATAGTGACATCATAGACCTTAAAGGCTTTACATTGTAACGACCTATCCTATACGTGAAATAAAAATTCCTCAACTTTTATAACTTTTAACAAAGTAAACGAGTAAATAACACTGCAATAAATTTTTTTCTTTTCTTTTCAAATTGAAATACATCATATAAATACAATTTAAAGCTTATCACAACAAAATAACTTTTACCATTTCAAAATGAATAACAGAGTACGAAAGCATAAGAGTACATACACAGCTTAAACAACTTTTGCACAAATAGAAGTAAGATGGTCCAGGATCTTCCCTTTCAAATCTTGGTTCTTCAGACGTCTGGTTGTGGAGGAGAAACATCACTCAGGTGCTTTTCCGCCAACCATAGACTAATATTGCGGTCCCCCGCACATTAATTTTTCAATGAAAGGCCCTCCCTTCGTCGAAAGGATTGGTTGAGTAACCGATTCTGTTAACCAACTGAGCATAGTGGTGTGTCCTACATAACTAGATTCTTGTATCCCACAATCCCAAACTAGTATGTACTTATTGGATCACTGTGAACTAACAATGTAATCATCTCCCAATCTAAGAGGATGTAGGTACATTACATTACTATGGCCATAGTATTCTGGTTCAGTAAATGATTGAGTAAGTCATCTATCACTTACACTACTCAGGGCCGATTTGACTTTGGGCTACCTTACTCTATGCGTAGGCTATGTCCTTCAATAGGTTCAGTTTACCCCAGACTTCCTACCTCAAACAGTCTACTAAGAAATGAGCCAATAAACAAGTATCTAATATCCTAACTCCTGATTTCAGAAATCTTTATCCTAGGAGTGAAGCTCGTCAGAGTTAACCTAATAACATAAGCTAAAGATCATACTTGGTTTGACATTATTTCGTTCCTAGTAGATATTAATTACTTTACGTATTCCCCATATACGGAGATCATACAAAATTGCAAACACAATCAAATGCACATAAAAACCCTTCATAAAATAATGCATATTGAGTAAAGCTACCCTTAAGCTTTTTAAAACAATTGATTCCCTTCTTAAACCCTTTTATCCATGAATCCTTCTTTTAAACTATCATTAAAATGTATTGAATTTCCTAAACATTCACCCTAAATTGCAATTGGTTTCCCTCATTCATTGCCCTTCAAATACAATGAAATTCTTCATGCCTTTATTCTTAATGAAAGTTCATCAAAACATTATTGATTTGCTATGAACTATTTGCATATATGATACTAATTGCAAATAGCAAACTCAAGAATAAAAGAGAACAACATTCAGACAAGAATTACTAAATAGATAACATGCCTGTTATAATAAGCTCCTTTCCCAACATTGTTCTGTCAGCAACTTCCAGAAATTCCCAAATTGAAGATGGCTGTTTTGCAAAATATCTCTCTTTCAATGTAAATGACTTCTTCAAATCACTCTTCTTAATTAACACTTCCCTATAGAAGTTGTTAATTCACTATTCTAAGGGATTTAGCACAGCCAATTATTTGCAGCTGATATAGGCTTCTAGTTCTCACACTCTCAGCAAAATGATGAAATGCAGCATTAGAAAACAACACAGCAGCTTGGAAATTGGGCAAGAAAGCTCTCAAATTCGCAAAGGACAAATTGCATAAGGATATTTTTCAATGAATGGCTGGGCAAGTATTTATAGGCCCGTAATTGCAACTATTTTCTTCATTTTGGGCATGTAGAATGACAAGGAGGCGCATATACCTAGTCAAATGTCACTTGGCAAGCAACTAAACCCTATGTCACCTCAAAAAGGAGTGAATCAACCTCCATAGAGCCAACAATTGCAGAAAATTTCAACTTTAATCTTAGAAATCGCCACCTACATGAAAATCATCTTTGCTTGGCGCATACAAATAAATGACTCGTTTTGCTGCGATTTTGTCAAGCCTCAGCTTGTTACAACACAAAAACATTGGTTGGCATTCCCTATTTTCCAGTTTTGAAAGTTTCCTCCTCCATTTTTGCTGCGTTGAAGCTTTGTTCATTTTCACGTGAAAACTCTCAGCTGAGTTTTGTTTATTTTTCAAATGTTTACATCTAATATTTGATTCATAAAAAGGTTTGATACTTTATGAAGTTTCATATTTTGCTCAAGACTAGCGACTATCTTCTATTATTAGTCCACTTTAATAAACTTGCATATGTTAAAAGATTTAAATCTTTTAACTTTATTATTTTGGAGTTCAATATTTATTCATTTAAATATTTACAAATATTTCCACTTTGGAGTTTATAAATATTTTCACTTTAAATATTTAATAATGTATATTTATATATTTTATAATATATGTATTTTATTAAGTATTAATATATTTATATATATAAATATATATATATTTTCGACATTACCATCATAATGTATATATATATTTATATATATGCATATATATATATATTTTTTTATTAAGGGGTAAACGCTTTTGACCGGAGCTATGAACCGGAATACAACCATTCAACAATACCACCCCAATGGGGTTTGAACCTTGGTGGCAAGAACGACAATGCCACCTATAAACCATCACACCATGCCAATACTGGCATATATATATGCATATACTACCTTAATATTAATACATATATTTTATACTTTATAAAATATATAAATATATATATATATATTTACACATGTATTTATGTATTTATGTATATATCATAAAATATAATCACATTATTGATATATACATTTATACATACATATATATGTAAATTTCCTAGACAATAATATTAAAATATTATTTTCACCACAGATATTAGGCGGGGTGTGTACGTATATGCATGCGTATAACCATATATACTTTTGTGTATACATATGTATGCGTATATACATGTCGACACATGCGTATGAGCATATCCATCTGCTTAACGTACGTATGTATCGATATGTCTATACATATAGATACGTGTACACAACGTATACATGTGTATACGTACCCACTCAACCTTTAACACATATCTATCACATCATTCATACAAGGAGTCACAGTATAGTAAGTCTGACATTAAACAATCATTACTCACAAAGCGCAAAGAAGTAAATCAAACTCCTAAAGCCTATGGATGACTTATCAAGACTAACTTATCTGATTTGGTTCCTCTATACCCTTCATGATGTGTGTGTATGCTCAACTGATTAACATTACCGGTTAAACGACCAAGCCCCTGTCCCAAGTGATATTTCCCCTTTGCTTGGAGGACTAGTTCACATACCTGCATCCACAGTCATAAATTCACGGCAATCAAATGCTCACAACAATAGCAGTATATATAAACTTCGCAAGATATGACAACATCACACATTAACCTCATAATGCATGTTTTCACCATGATTAACATCAATTGAACAACATAAGAATGAGACAATCATTAATGTACAAAACTCATATTGATAACAAGGTGCATCATATGTTTATTCATTCATAAAATTGTCTTTACAAACACATAATCCTTATGCAATACTAATTGCCTAGTATAACATACACACTCACTAGATTACACACTCACTAGATTACCCTTTCCCATGGTTGTAAAGTTGGGTTTCGGCGAATGCCTCAAATTCAAGTACATATCCCAATCCTTAGGAAATGACTTACCCTTTTCATATAAGGTACTTATCCATTCAAGAACGTAAGTTCTCATCCCAAACAATATAACCAAAATATAGGTATTCCCATCATATTATCAACCAACCTATTCCACTATGATTCTAAACCATTTCATTGCAAATGACCCTAAACATTCAAGCAATGTATACACAATATTATAATATAGTGATTTTTTAACAACTTCATCTTTCAAACGTATATAGTCATGAAACACTCATATCACAATCTATATAGATTCCCTAATTCAGCTTCATGCAAACTAATAAAACTCAAGCATTCATATCTAAATATTAGCAAAAGAATGCAGATATTAATAACACAGTAATTTCCAAACAGCACTCACTCATTTTTTGAATAGAAAGAGGGAAATGGAATAAGATTAACAATCATGCCTGGAAAATATAGCTTCCAATAAAAGACTTGCAACCCTTTGCTCAATGCAATGGTTCTCCTTGCTGTTCCTACGTCCTCAGCTCCACAATCTGCTTCTTCCTACTCACAAAATCTCACTGCTATAATGCTCTCACTCACTCAACAATTATGCTCTCACAACTCACAAAATGATCTCTAAAATGTACTCAAAACACAGCAAAATAACTCAGCAAATGCTCTCCCTCCGAATGAACAACGAAATGGTAAAATGTACCTCTCTATATATAAGAAATAATGAGAAAAAGAATGCTATAGATTAGCTACTGCATTCACCACCTTTCTAATCCCATTTCCACCTCTCAAACAGAAATTACAAACTCAATTCCAATTCTATCTCTATGCAGGTTGAATGGCAAGCTGGGCACCTCTTTTGGCAGCAGAATAAGTCAGCTTGTCGACACATAACAGTCCAAAATACATTCAGTTCTATCTCTTTTGCTGAGTCGTTAAAATCAGTTATCACAAGCTTGTTTACTAAGTCAAAATGCCTCTCTATATGGCTGCACAGTTTAGAAGAAGTTTCCTAATTTGTTTTGCTCTTTTCAACATGGCTCATGTAACTTGCAAATGGCATGCCTCTACTTAGGCGACTTGGTTGAATCCTAAACAGTTGGCAAATAGTATTAACATCTATGCATTGCATGGTATTTAGCCTCTCCTTTCATGTGCATTTCTCTCGCCATTGTTTGGCTTCTATATCGGCCTCTATTAAGTGACATTTAATATGCTTTACTTTTAAATACTTTTCAATGCATTTCTTAGGGAAACTATAGCATGCATAATTCTTAAGTCTTATATATATATATTATAATGCACATCCCATTATTATAATATATATATATATATTACATATAAGCATTAGTTACAATAAGCTGAAATATATATACATTAATATATATATATATATCTATTACCATTTGCTTATATATATATATATGTATTTATATATGTTAATATATATATACATTATCATCATTTTATCTTAATAACATAACTATATATACATCAATGCGTATATGTATGTATATGTATGAATGTTCGCACACATATTACGTACCCGTGCATGGGTATACGTTGGCATTTTTGTCAACGCATGCCCATATGTGCATATGATTGTACGTATGCACCATCGCATATGCATACATACATATATATTCAATATATATACATATCCACTATACACATGAATATCACAAGCTCATAAAAAGGATTTTAACACTTTGATTCAAATTGACAAAACAATCAAAAGGATTCAAAGACAATAACCCTAACAAACTTATAAACCCAAAAGGATAACAACACGGTTCAACACATACTGACACTAACTCATCTAGGATACTCTACTCGGTGAAGTATGTGTGTGTAGATACTCAGATGATCATGACAATGGTCTCCATACCAATCCCTTCTCCTAGATGATACTCTCCTTCCCCCTCTGGAAGGTTTGATCATTTCTTGCATTCAACTTAGTGCACATGAATGAAGTTAGCTGATAACATGAAAATCATATTCATCATTAAAGCATTAAAAAGCAATCTTATCATAATACACATTCATTTGTTTCTTTTGTCCATAGAAATTCAATAAATTATAATCATGCATTTAAAGCTTATTCACTCATAAAAGTAATAGTATGTAGTAACAAACAACGGGGTGTAACATATCCCCCCCTTAAAATCATCGTCTAACATGATCTAAATTATCATAACACATCCATGAATATAACATAACATAATATAATATAAATTGTATCTAGGAATTCTCAAATGCTTGCATAATAAGAGGAAAACATTGCTTCATCTTCGGATAAACTTCCCAAGTAGCAAAATCTTCAGCATACTGATCCTATTGGACCTTGCATTGGAGAACCTCTCTATCGCGTAGGTGAAGCCTACACGTTTCGAGTATTCTGAGAGGCTTGACTATTATCACCCCTGGAACTTGTACCTATAAAGCATTTCGATCAATTATATGATTATCTCTTGGTGTATACTTTTTCAGATACGACACATGGAAGACATTATGCATCATGGCTAGAGCTGGTGGTAAAGCAATTCGATAAGCGATAGGGTTGATTTCCTCGAGAACCTCAAAGGGACCTACAAAATGTGGAGCCAATTTGGATGACTTTCCAAACTTTATCGAGCTTTTATGAGGTTTGACTCTTAACAAAACCTTTTCTCCAATTGATAAATGTCTAGAAACACGCTTGGCATCTGCATAACTTTTCTACATATTGTTTGCCTTCGCTAGCCTTTTCTTTATCAAGTTAACCTGCTCATCCATTTTTGACAGCATCTCAGGCCTAAGGCTAATCCTATCTTCTAGCTTATCCTACTTTATAGGAGTTTGGCACTTTTTGCCATACAATGCTTCAAATGGAGCCATCTTAATAGCGGAATGATAGGAGTTGTATGCAAACTCCACTAGTGGCAAATAATCTTCCCATTTGTATTGCTGATCCATGAAATACATTCTCATTAGATCTTCCAACACGGTTTACTCTTTTTGTTTGACGGTTAGTCTCTGGATGATATGTTGAACTTATGGTCAAATGAGTCCCAAGGAGGGAAAATAAGGTTTGCCAAAATTCGGATGTTACACATGCATCCCTATCCGAGATAATCTTCTTCAGGACTCCATGTAACCTAAACACCTCTTGCACGAACTTATGAGCTATGAAAGAAGCTCCATCTATCAGGTTCCTTGGATTGAAACGAGCTACCTTAGTGAGTTTATCCACCGCTACAAGAATAGTGTTATGCTTATTCCTAGACATAGGGAGTCCTTGCACAAAATCCATGCTAATGACTTGCCATTTCCTCTTTGGAATTTCATGAGGGTATAATGATGCTTTGCTTTCACCCTTTGGCACTCTAAACAACTTGCTACACACCTTGCAACATCCCTCTTCATATTCTTCCAGAAATATAATGGCTTCACATCAGCCAATAGTTTTTTTAATCTAGGATGTCCAAAATAGGGTGCAGTTTGAACTTCTTTCCACACCGTATTCCTTAATTCCTCGGAGTCTGGTACATACATTCTCCCTCTATGTTTAAGTAGTCCATCAGGTTCAAAAAGAAACCCTTCATACCTTGAATCTTGCGAATTATCCAAGAGTGCTTGCTTAACTTGCTCATAGTACTCATTGCCCTTGGACTTCTGCAATACTTGATTTCTAAAATCGAAATGAATTAATATCATCAAGGAGATATGCCTCCTTCGACTTAGGGCATTGACAACTCTGTTTTCTTTGCCCTTAATATAATTATTTCAAAATCATAGTCCAATATCAACTCAATCCATCTTTGTCGTGCATTCAAATTTGGCTGGGTAAACAAATACTTCGGACCATGGTGATCAGTCTTTAGTTCAAACGGTTTCCCAAGAAAATAGTGCCTCCACATCTACAATGCATAGACAACTGCCGCTAACTCTAAATCATGCAGAGCATAATTCTGCTCATAAGGCTTCAATTTCCTAGACTCATAGGCGATTACTTGCCCATCTTGCATTAGTACTCCACCTAGACCTTCTCCTGAAGCATCCGTGATGACAACAAAATTTCCTTATGGATCTGGTACCTTAAGTATCAGAGTTGTAGTTAACTTCTCCTTTAGTTGATCAAATGCCGCTTGACATTTTTCCATCCAATCAAACCTTTTCCCCTTCCTTTGCAATGATGTGATGGGAAAAGCTATCTTGGAAGAGTTAGCCACAAACTTCCTGTAATATCCCACCAAATCCATAAAGCTTTGGACTTCATGCACATTCTTCAGTGTAGGCCATTCTAGTACTACTTTAATTTTTACTGGATGAATTGCAATTCCCTCAGTTGAAATCACATGATCCAAGTACTGCACCTATTTTTGAAAGAAGGTACACTTTGAAAGTTTCCCAAAAAGCTTATGCTCCCTTAGACGCTGCAAAACAATCCTTAAATTCTCTCTTTTGAGTCGGCAGAAAAATATATGTATGTAATTCAGCTATGTGAGAATGTAGTCAAAACATTGAGAGAGCAAATAAGTAAGCTTGGGGACAATGAACAAAGCAATTTTGCTCTCATTTATGCTATTCCTTGTGTGTTATGTTGAAATAATCAATAAATTGAGCACGTTTAAGTTAGAGTATAGTTTCATTGGTTGGTGAAAGAAAAGTTTGGAGGAGCACAAACTTTGAACCAAGAAAACATGGACAAGTTGGCTGGGATGTCCAGGCATCCTTGGAGGACAGAAAAGGGACGGGCACAAAGATTTGTGACCAAGAGTGAGTATATTCTTGATGCCCTGTAATTTGTATGGGTACTTTTCCATTGCCTTAGGTCACAAAGGCTCCAAAGTTCACTGACAAATTCTAGGCAGTGTAGGATACTCAAGATGCTATTTCTACGCTAGACTTACTGATCAGTGTTTTTGAGTGTGGAGCCCATTTGTTCTCCTTTGTTGCTGATTAGTTGAATGATTAAGTTGGAGTGTCCTTAATTTTCAAGTTTGTTTGATTTGAAGTTTTCTTGTATGTAGAGTACTATATTGTCTAAGGTTTTTGGAACCAATTGCACTTGTAAATTATTGTCAAAATTCAGTTGATTCTAGAAACCTTAGACAATCTGTTTACTCACTGGAATACTCATGATGTACTACGAGAGTAATCATGAATCATCAGAACATAGAGAAGTACGAACAATCATGAATGCCTGTTGCACAACAAAATAGTACTTCATTTATTATTCACGGTAACCAAATACAATTAGCCGTACTAGAATGTAACATCAAAATATAACATGTAACATAATATCATAAGTACCAACATAATGTCTCCCGACTATACTAACTCAAGTACAAATAGCCATTGGTGGTGGTTGAGGAACCAACTGTCACGGCGCTTCATGACAACAACTAATCATTAGTTGAGGAATTAGTCTTCCCGAAACAACATGTAAAAAAGTATATGAATTATTATAAACTAACTATAGTCTTATTTAAATATAATTTCTGTACGACCGGTGACCAACTACATCATGCCCCCCACAAAAGTAGTCTTCTAGACGACGAAAAACAAAAATGGTGTACCTCTCGGCGAATGTCTCTTCAAGTGTGCTCGACGACCAGCTACTCTTGTGACTTCTGAATGCAGTCCACCAACTCTTGCCTGGTAGTCTTGGGCGTCTCTACTCTTGGCCACTCACCTTTGCATTCCGACTGCATACATGCTAAGATCCTCTCGGCCTCATGTACCAATGAGGGATCTTGTCTTGTGTCGAGCTGTTGTCCAATTGCACTGACCTCTTTTGTACGCGGTTCCGGTTGTGCTGGTTGTGAGGTTGTGTGAACTGGCTGTGATATTGGTGGCACTACCCCTTGACCCCGTTAGGGCGTTGCCCCCAGACCCCCATCAGACTCAATTAAATTGCCAAATCCTAGAATAGCCAGTCTCACGGCCAGAATTATCAAAGTCAGTTTGCGCAGCATCATGGCTAGCACATCCTAAAGACTCAGGAGAGGAGTGCAGTGATGAATCCAACAGAGTGTACATGAGAGTTGCCACTCTCGAGGAGAGGTTGACAGAGAAAGACAAAGTATTGGCAGATAAGGTTTGGCTGTTGGCAGAGAAGGATACACAGATGGCCGATGCGCCACAACTTTCAGCTAAGAGGGAGAGTCAACTGCAGGAAAAGGACGAGGTTGAGGCGGTCCAGATGGTGGAGCTTTCACATCTAGGGGTGCCTTCTCACCCTCCCTCTTCTTAATTTCCCTTTCTGTACCCTTGGTTTTGTTTTTCGTCGTTTGGAAAATGACTACTTTTGTGGGGGGGGATGATGTAGTTGGTCTAGTCGGCCGTAGTCATAGTCAGTTGTAGTCAGTCGATAGTGTATTTGGTCGACCGTGAGTCATAAGTAAATAAGACTTTAGTTAATGTTAATATTTTAGATACTTGTGTTATGTACTTGTCATGTTAGTTGTCTTGGGAATTAAGTTCCTGACGAAACAATTAGTTGTAATGAAGGGATGTGACGGTCGGTCTCTCAACCATCGCTAGCGTGTTATATGTACTTGAGTCATGTAGTCAGGAAACACAGTTACTGTGGCTAGGATTATTAATGTTATGATTGTACTGGCATACATTCTATCAATAAGACAAGTATTATTATTTTGTGCATTATCTTCTAGTACGTACGTTATGTTCTGTAAGTTATTTCCGTTTACTCTCATAGTACGTTGGAATTCATCCTAGCGAGTAAACACAATCTAGTTTGTAATTTGTTTTTTTATTTACTAGGAGGTGACCTTGGCTTAAAGTGTGGATTTCTGACATATTATTTGTTTTCTGACCAATATAGATTTGATATGTTACTATTGATTGCCCATCTTGATTTCTATTTACCCCATCTTTAACTGAGTTGGAAATGGTGGCACTGGCTGTGTTAAAAGTCTAGCTTAAAACGTCCTCTAGAGGATTGTTTTCATCTGTTTTTTTATTGTTACTGTTATTCTAGATTGCTTTTATTTAAATGAGATGACACATTCTTCAGCTTTGAAAAGATTTAGCCCGTTTGTGTATTCAAAAAGGTCTATTGACCATTTTTCTTTTGTAAATCAGAGCATTTCTAGAGATTTGAGTGGTTAGAATCTGGACCGCTTGTTCCCAATTTTGGGCTTAACATTAAATATAGATTTACATTTTGAGAAAATTCTATGTTAACTTGTAGTTTTACTATAGCTCAAGTTTAAGCAAAGAGGAGATTATAAGTATTCTTAAATCTTACATTATTATTTAGCGAATTTGATGTTTGTGTTGGAGAAATTTTTAGCTAATAGTGTGAAATGAAATTGATATAAATTTTCTAAAATGTTATAAATTTATTAAAATTTAATGGTAGAGAGGGTTTGGCTGGTGAATGTGAAAGCCAAATTGATATGACGCTTATACACTTCTATTTATAATTTAAAAGTAAGAGATGTATATTAGTAGCATTGCATTTTAGCATGTGCTCTATGTCATAAATTAAAGATCTCTAGCATATGCAGCTGTATTTTCACTTATAAGGCTTATATGATATCTACACTTTGATTGTTGAAAATTTGAAATATTAGTATCATACAACTTTCTTTTCATTCTTTGATTATCTTGTAGATGGACATTATAGTGTATTAAGTATCTTCAAATTTATAGCTATCTATATACATGCAAAAATTGTTTAATCTCATTATTATAAGTTTGTTTTAATGCAGGTCGACTAAAGAAGTATCTGAAATCATTAAGGCTTGTGACAAGTACAAGGTTTGAAGACTTTCATGTTTAATTGCCCTATGATCATCTAGATTTGTAAAACTAGTGCATGCAACATAGACTTTGGTTAACCATAAGTTTGTAAGCTTTCCTTGTATTTTTGCTTTTGCTTTGGGCTAGTTTGGTTCATTCATAAGTTTTGTTTTCAAATGTAAGCGGATTCCTTAGAATGGCATTATCTATTTTTATATGTTCGCAAATTGCTTCATAACAGGTATTGAATTGTAAGTGAACATTGAGTATGCGTGTAAATGTAATTTTTGTTTGGCAAAAGATGATTAATGAAACTTAACACCATAGAAATAGAGGATATCTAATATTAAATATTCAAGGGTTTTGGTGCATAGTGCATAAGCATACAAAAGAGATGAAAATTGGTGTCATCTCGATGACATATAATTCCTTTTATTCTTAATTAGCACATCCTATAAATTCCAAAATTTCATAAAATGATTTGCCATCCTTCGTATTTTTGGTTACAATAGTTGCTATGAGACTTAGGGTAATCTGTTTCTCATAATATTCTTCAGCAGATACATGTTCATTTGTATGATTTGCAGGGGGTTTTCCTATATCAGCCATTCGAACAGCTTATCTTATCTAATTTAATTCCACCCTTGCTTATGTCTATGCCAAACCCTGGGCCCAACTTCATGGTTAATTAGAAGCTTTATTTGAAGCCATGCAATGTATGCTTTTCTTTTTTTTGTTAACCATTCTGTCAATATATCTTATGCAATTCAAAATTTTGTAAATTAGCATCATTTAAAAGCAAATGGTTCTTAATTGCAAATCTAAGCATATTTTTGGAATTGTTATGTCATACCCCCGAAATAGCAATGCCATAAAAAACCAAGTGCTAAAATACAAATAAATAAATAAATAAATAAATAAATAAATAAATAAATAAATAGCATTGTTAGTATTTAAAATAAATATGTAATATAAAATATTTAAATATGAATTATAATAATAATATATTGGCATATTATTGATATTAAATAACTTAATATAAAAAATAATAATAATAATAAATAAAATAAATATAATTAAAGAGAATCTAAAATATCATTGTTATTATTATAATTGTTAAAACAGATATTAATATATCTGATTATGGACATTAAATAAAGATAAATATATTAAAATAAATATAAGTATAAATATTTAATATTGAATAAACATAAACATATAATGTCAAATATGATAATGCATGTTTTAATTGATAAAAGGCATTACATGCTGTTTTAAAGAGGATCGATCATTATATGAGAGGAGGTGCAATTTATTATAGTGGCAGGCAGTGATTATAATATTGATGATAGCAAATAGATTTGGGGTGCGATCAGTTTACGAAAAACAACTATTAAAAAGAAGGTAGCAATAGTTAACTTAAATAAAAGACACGTCCCTAGTCAAAAGGTAAACATGACTCTTGGAGGTTTGCATATAAAGGAAGACATCCAAGACATTTAGGCATCGAATGGGAAGAAAAAAAAAGATATTCTGACAGGGAATAGAATTGAATTATTAACAAAGGTAACATCTTCAAATGTTAGATCGAATGGAAGAAAAAACATCATCGGAGGATATATGGGAAATCAGAAATATAAATAAAGAACAAAACAGAGGAGGCAATACATTCGGGTGGAAGTCAGATTTTATGGGGCGTGATCTACAAAAGGGTAAAATAGAATTTATAGAATAGATCAATAGATATATTTATTGTTATTTAAAGTATGATCAGAATTTATAGATTAAGATGCATTTGTTAATATTTGCCTCTACTTTAGTATATTCAGAATTTATTGAGTAAGATAAATAGATGTGCTATTATTGTTTGTTTCCCCTATAATATATATTGGGAAATCTATGAAGTAGAAATACAATAGGCAGATCAACAGATGTATGGAATAAAGAAGTGGATAAAATGAGGATTATAGGGGAGAGGCAGCAAAGGATAGAATATTATATTCTGAACCAGATCCTTTATGAAGTCCTACTCTATGAATCGTGGGAAAAGAGAAGGAGAGGTATCTGCAGAAACAGATCAGCCTCTCATCAGAGAGAAGGAGACTCGTAGTGAGTACACTCACAGGGAACGCGTCTTAGAGCGACAATCTGATAAGAGTCATCAGCCGTCTGAATAACATTGAAGGTTATGTATTCTGGAAATTCGAATTGCTACATATAGTGAAGGATTTACGGTATGATGACTAACCTAAATCTTATTATATTTAATACCAGTTGGATTCATAAATATCTCATTCTGTGATGACTTGTGAAAACAATTTAATATATCTAACGATGAATGAATGTGTAGAGCGATTTAACGATATTGATAGATGTATATGTCAATATAATGAACTTCATATATACAACATAAGTGATTGACAAACACCCTAGATAGATATAAAGGGATTTTATTTACAAGAGTCCAATAATGATGCTTGCAACAATTATTGTATGTCATAAGCTACTATGACTTTACCTTGAAGGGTAGACTTCAGGCCAAAGTTCCCTTTCGCTAGCACTCAATAAGGACAGTGCGTTTGTGGAGGGAAAAGCTGGTAAATCGCTCCACTGATGGAGGGTCCCAAGATGGGTGGAACACCTTGAGGGAGTCCACTTGAGATGTGTTCACGCGCCCTTTACACAATAAATCGCCGTCCCATGAGGCTAGGAAAGAGGAGACAAGGCGAGATTCTATTCCATAAGTCATATTAGATTATGTTAGTTTATACCCTAGATGATAATGCATTTCATTTGTCTTATTCTTAAATGTGCAATCTGTAATAATCTAACTATGAACAAGGATTTTGTGTGGCATTTGCTTGTTATGCATGATGTGTGCAAGATCCTCAAGGCAATTTACATGTGCAAAATTAGGTGTTGGTAAATAAATTTCTTGACCCTAACTTGTGCATTTTATGTCTCTAATAAGGGGACATTACATGTTATGATGTAATGGAAAATACTGAATCATTCTTTCTTTTTCTATGTAGATTCCTATTGTACCTTATGGTGGAGCTACTTCAATTGAAGGGCATACATTAACTCCTCATGGAGGAGTATGCATTGACATGACATTAATGAAGGTATTCCGTATCTGATGCTTCCTACTATATTTATTTTATTTTGATGCTCTCTCTACTTTATGAATAAAATACTTCTCTTTTTTCTTACCATACTTTGGTTTAGTAATTAAAAGAAGCATATTGAGTCGCAGAAGCAGAATACACACACCACGAAGATGGCAAAATTATGTCAAACTTTTCATTAATAGGGAAAAGCTAAAATACAAAATGCACATATAAATTTTATGATAACTTTTTGCCTTTTATCTTTATCATTCCATATTTCTATTGTACTTCCTCAAGCCCTAACACATGGTTGCAGTACACCATCCTAGCTATTTATGAACAGTTACATGGTCGCATATTTATTGTGGTGCTATCACCAGAATCATAATTCCAAAGTACTAAATATTATATTACCTAATACATATTATACAATGTCCTATGAGTTTCTCATTTGTAATGCTGTCAAAGATAGGGGACTAAATGAATTGTAGCCTTGTCCTTGCAACAAACAACCAAATAGACACTCACTAGATTTCAACTTCTCAGATTTATCACCAATCTGCATAGTGATTGTAACTGAAGAGCACACAGGAAATACTGAGAGAAGGGGGGTGGGGTAGCGAGGAGGGGTGAATCAGTATTTCAAAACTTTAAAACTTAAAACCATATAACTCAGAAATCAAAACATTAACAGCACCATAAAACACCATGAACAAGTATGAACACCAGGATTACGTGGAAAACCCTTTCGGGTAAAAAACCACAGCAAAATATTGCTTTTATTACTCCAAAGGGTACCAACCCTGTTTACATAAGTGAGCACCAACTCACTGGAAGCACCAACTTCGATTTGTAGAAGCACCAACTTCATATGACTGAAGCACCAACTCACGACTTTTGATTTGATTTGCAAAACAATTAACTGCACCTGGAAATTCGAATCAGCTCTCTGCTGCACTTAATCACAAACTCTGAAATTCTTCTGATCAAACTCTCAATCACATATATCTAATCTGATTCACAAGTTCAATTATATACTCCCACCAAAAATTGATAGTGCCAAGCAGCTCAAGACACACTCGGACTGTCAGATTCATAAACTCCAGTACATGACCCCATACCATGAACACAAATTAACTCAGAACTGTTCTAGCAATATGGAGCCTGCACTAAAAAATGTATATATGCATTCTTTCAGATTTCAAACTTTGAACTCCACATCTCTGCTCAAACAAACTCATGTGGCACCTGAGAACACAAAACTGAGTACATCTAGCATATGCAGACCCACACAAAGAGGAATAGCAACAATATTTTGAGCATCACGTCCTTCAAAACATAAAGACAAGAACAAACACAGACTGCTGCACATACAAAAATAAATGATGTCGATGCAAACTAAGGATAGCCACAAACACACTCAGAACATAATCTCTCACAAGCCGACATACACTCTTCAGGCCGATTTAAAAACTCAGAATATAGTCTCTAAAGGCACATATTCACATTCTCTCTGCCTTTTTATTCCTTCAGGCATCCTCTTCATCTCTTTACACAATCGACTTTAAAAAAGGATCGAGCAATATACCCTCATACTCTTCTACACACTAACAAAATGCATTGATTACTATTTTTAAAATTCAAAAGCTCTCAGAAAAAAAGATATCTTGCAACACGAATAATATTTTCTAAATGCATCTGAATCAAGCCGTCGCAATAGATAACAAGCCGATAGGTGAAGACAAAAACGTCTCAAACTCAAAACCATCGCTCCTAGACCCAAGACCCGATAACATAAATCCATGTGTAATCTGACATAATAGAGTGAATATTTGAAACCCAATGAGTAAGAAAGAGGCCGACACAAAGCAATTAATTCACGTCCTCCTCATACATAGTGGAGTCGAAGCAAATACAGGGAAATAATGCTACCATATTTGTAAGCCGTCCATGATAAGAGTCGCCAGTTTTAATAGTCACAATGAATGCCGGACACCTCACAGTCAAAGTCACAGAGCTAGAAGCTGCCACAATACAAAAAGAATAAATACGAAATGTTATTCCATTTAGTCACCTCACATAATTTCAGAGCCGCCTTATTCAAAATAATTAAAGAGACCACACCAAAAATATTCCGCTCCACTTTAGAGATATGTCCTTCAATTTTTTCCACGAAACTCCAGGCTAAGAATAGCGATAGCAAAGAGGATAAGTCACGACAGGGTCTGTTAAGGCCTTTTAAAAAGGTTCCGCCACATATAATGTCTGTGCCACCTCATCAAGAAATCGTCAGTAGAGAATAGCCGTCCAAAATTATTGAATGCTATAATCCGCCCTGCATATAGGCTTCAATGCCATTGAAAATAGAGACACGACTCCTGAAATTAAATCTTTTTTCATAACCCCAAAAAAAACTAAAGCCAAAAATTAAAATGCCAGTAATAATATCCATTGATGCAATTCCTGTCAGAGACTCAATCTCTTAGAGTCGATAGTCAATTACTAGGCTGGATTCTGATTTAATATTTTCTTTGACAATTCCGACAAGCCTCCTTGCCTTCTAAAGATTGCAATTAAAGATATGATTCTTAGAAAATAATCATAGCCTTCCTCAATAACCTTTTGACAATTCAAGAGTGATGTGGCACAACACATAGAAGCTAAGTAAGCAGGCAACCAAGTAACCAAGAAGCTTAAGCAAACAACCAATTAGCTCAAGCAAGCAAGCGGATAGCTGAAGCACACAAGCAACTAGCTCAATCAAGCAGGCAGCTCAAGTACATAGACAACCAGCTCAAGCAGGTCAAGTAGACAAGTAGGTAGTTCAAACAAACAAACACCTTGACATCAATGAAAAAATATTCTAACAGTAACAAATCAAATTAGACACACACAAGTTCCTAGATTTAGTCTTTACGCAAGGATCAACTCAACAATAGATTAGAGTTGATGTATTACACAAGACAGATATTCATGAATTCAATTCTAGCAACAATTTGTTTGTTATGTCCCCAATTGTGAACCTTGGAAATATATGCTATTTTTTTTTTTGTATTTTATGTTTATAGAAAACTGAATTGTAATGTCCCCAATTGTGAACCTTGGAAATATATGCTATTTTTTTTTGTATTTTATGTTTATAGAAAACTAAAAACAAATGCTAAAACATGTAACTAAACGCTACATTAGTTATGGTCTGCAATAACAAGTTTCAAAATTTAATTGTATCATTCATTTATCAAAAAAACAACAAACAACCAGTAGATCCAATAATAAATGATGCCAAATTATTAATAGAAACTTTCAGATTTGATTGTTAGTCCAAATAATTAGTGATAATAGTTAATTTCATCAGCATCAAACCTTTGAACAATGGATGAGAGATCAACATTAATTCAGTTCACTTCGCAATTAATAACAATTACACTTTCAACTTGCCATATTGCTGTATGAACAAATAAAGGGCTATAAAGAGGTGGCGCTAGGCTGATTTACAAATCTGAGATTAATATAATAGCTGGTGCAGGCTGTAAAAGCCCCAATAGGCATGGAAGATGTAGGGCGTAGGTCTGAAAGCTACCAGAAATGCACACCACAGCTTCAAAAGGTGAAGGTTTTTTGAAATTGGTGGATGCCTCCAACAAAATAAAAAATGCAGGAACATTGTCTATATTGTTGGAGGAAGTTTTCATGGAGGTGGGAATAGATAATGTGGTGCAAATCATCATGGATAATGTAGCAGCATATGTGGCAGCTGGGAGATTGCTTGAGGATGGACATCCTACACTTTTTTGGTCACCTTGTGTGGCACATTGCCTTGACCTTGTTTTGGAGGACATAGGCAAACCTTATTGGGTGACACCAGTTGTAGATGATGCAAGGAGCATCACAAAATTTATCTACAATCACCCTTGGGTTCTTAGTTTGATGAGAGATCATACGCAAGGGAAAGAGTTTGCGAGATCGGGTGCCACAAGGTTTTCAATGGTTTTCCTAACGTTGCAAAGCATTATGGGTTCTTTGACTGCTTTAAAACAAATGTTTGTGAGTCAAGCATGGCTAGACTCATCTAATGCAAGGAACCTTGAAGGAGAGAAGGTTGCAAGCATAGTCTTCAACAACCTATTTGCACAAAGAGCTATAGAGATCATGAAGGTAACTTCAAAACTTTGAATTTAAATTCAAGTTGAATATATATGCATTTTTAATTTAAGTCTTTCATTATAAATTTGTAACTTTAATCTTTTTGTATTTGTAATGTAGGTGTTAGAGCCCTTGGTTGGATTTTTCCACTTGGTAGATGGGGATCAAAACTCAATGGGATATATTTATGAGGCTATGGATAGGGCCAAAGAGGCTACCAAAAATTATTACATGGGGGACAGCCTCAAATTTGATCCCATATGGGAGATTATTGATAGGAGGTGGAACAATCAACTCCACCAACCCATCCATGCAATAGGGTACTTCCTCAACCATCGTTTTTTTTCTCAGACACCTTCTCTGATCCTAATGGAGAGGTTATGGATGGGCTTACAACATGCATTCAAAGGATGGCACGCTATGTTGAGGTGAGAGACCTCATTGTCCAAGAATTGGAAAATTACAGGGAAGGAAGGGGTAGGCTCTTTTTTTCAGAGCTAGCTATTCGAGGAAAAATCACTCAAACACCAGGTAGAAATACTTGTTTGAAGTTCCTCGTTTTCTTTGTGATAGTTCAATGTAACATTCACTATTTGTCTATTTCGCTTTCACCTTGTTAAAAGGAAAACTTTTCTCCTTCAAAAGGTTTTTGTAACATATCTTTTTTATTATCAATATTTTTTCACCTTTGTCAAAAAATGTACAATAATCATTATGTGCTTATTTGTAGTGAAGTGAAGCCAAAGGAACTATTTATGGAAGATGAAACTGATCCTCTTCCACATGTAACCCATCATCTTTGGTGGTTGTGGATGAGTAACATCAAGAAGAAATGGTCACTCTTGTCATATGTTTGATGCCTAAGGAATTCAATACCAATGTCTTTGGGTGTCATAGAAAATGTTTTGTGCTGTAGCTGATAATGGACTGAATAGGCTGGGATATTGTGAGAGGTTGAGTCAAGTGTTGGTGCTGACTATTGAATTTTAGATTTAACTTCTGCCATGTGTCCATATAGATTTTGTGGGGTTGAGGTCATATGATGGATGGTTACCAATTGGAGTCATTAGTGAGGACTGTGGCATTTTTCATTGGATGAAGTTTTTGATGAAAAATTTGAGTAACTCCATAAGTGGAGACTATCCTTAGCTCACAGAATGATCAACTTGGTCATCACATTTTCCTGATTTTAGTTTTCACTTCATGCTAAGTGTTTTAACATTGTTTCTTATCTCAACATGTTGTAGGTGTAGGAAAGTGGTCAGTTATATTGACATAAATAGTTGTTTTTCTTATCAGTGTGTAACCATTTTTAATAAAATTTGTACGAGGAACTAATACATCTCATAACATGTATAGTTTTCTAAGGGTTCTGATGAATTTGCGATCATATCTCAATGATGAGATATGAATTGCTTGATAGATTTTTGCATTTTGTTAAGTTCCTTGCAATTATATATTTCCTCAGATAAGATTTTAACCAATAGTTTGGTATCATAACAATGTTGATCTTTATATACATCATGCAGAATGTCAAAGCATTGCATGTAGAAGATATGGATGTGGTAGTAGAGCCAGGCATTGGATGGATGGATTTGAATGAATATTTAAAACCATATGGCCTTTTCTTCCCTCTTGATCCTGGTAAGTCTTATGCCTTTATACAATCTTGTATTTCGTATGAGATGCTTAAGGGGTTTTTTGTTAGTTTATGAACAGTTGATGACTGTAAATATAGAAATTTGGAATTCATTTTCTGCTGGCTTACTCATTTTCTAAACCATTATTTAATTTTTGATTTCATTAACAGTGAATATTTTTTGCAGAGGGGTAAGTTTTCTGGAAGAAAACAGAAAGCATTGATAAGTTTCAATACATTGTCAATCACGAGACTAACACTTGATTCTCTGACTTTCTTATGCTTTTGCCCGACTTTGTCAATTATTTATTGGTTTATTGCTTAATCAACCATGCATAACATGGTGTTTATCTGTTTAATGCTTTTCAGATATGTACTTCACTTTGCAAATGTTGTGATGAATAAACCATGGCAATCATCTTCCATGTAGCATAACTAATGCTGGATATTATTTTCTCTTGCAGTATTTTTAATGCTACAAAGGAGAAAAGCTTCATTATGTAAAGTTTAAGGTCCCAATGAAATCAAAATTCTAAAGTTTTCAAATTCTTTTGGTAACTTTTAGCTTAACATAAGGAATGAGATGCAGACATTTACAGGATTAAAAGATAATCATTTGATATTGAAATATGTAACACCATCCAAATTCTTAATGGATTCTTATTATTTGATCATTTGTATAAAGGACCTTGATTAACTATCATTTCCTATATCCTAGGTTTTGCAAAACTCATTAGCATTCATACATTTATCCTATACAAATTAAATAATTTTGTGCTACATAATGGTGCTTGACAGGCTTCATTGAGACACACATTGATGTTCTATCTTAGAGCTGACTATATCGAATGCATTGCTTTTCTTGGAAAAATTGTATTTTGACAACAAATTTGAGTGTTGATTTAAAGATTGTACCAAAAATAGGTTCTTCAGTTTCCTGAAATTTTGCTGAAGTTTTCAATGGCAAAGCCACACTCCTATTTTTATATATAGATTTTTTTTTTCAAATATTGAATTAGATTATCCCTATAGCTAATGGGTATACAAGATTTTTATTTTGTTACTCCAATGTGCTGTACCCCTACAAAATATTTTGTACTAGAGTCCGTTTGATGTGATTTAACAAGTTATCTTGTTAGTTTGACACAAGGAGCTATTAATGTCATTGTTGTTCCTTTGTAGCTTTTGCATGTTGTAGGTGAAGTCCATTGTCCTAGGAAATTATTGATTGTTTTGTTAAGTCAATGGACAAGTGTGAAATTGAGGAGTCAAGATTCAAAGTGGAAAAGTTCTTGAAGGAGTGGAAAATTGTCTAATTATCAAGGAATGGAACAATGACTCATAGAGTGTGCTTTGCCAGGCTAGAAAATGGCTAATTCAACAAAAGTGGTCAATACCCTAAAAGTGTGCGTTTTTGGGGGTCTTGCCTATAATATTATGTACATAATTCTAGGTTATAGTCAATAAGCGTAATATTATTTTTATAAATATTTGTTTCTTTTAGAATCTAAACAATCATCATGAAGATGAATTGAATGGTCATACATTGTTGATAAATATGTACTTTGCATCTCATTTTGATAATAGAATTTTGGGTCCACATCCTTGAGTTGTGAAATGGTGATGTAATGAATCTAGTTTCAAAAATCCATGCAATCAAGCACACCATTGAAATTGTTGATAGAAAATTGATTTATTTATGACTACCTTCATAAAAGCTCTTCTTCCCTCATCTTGAACCTGTTTGGAGTCATTGCAAGTAAGCGATTAATTGAAGTCACTCACATTTGATTAGTTGGTTTGAAAAGATGGTTGAAAGAGAAAAGGCCTTTAGAAGTAAGATTAGAACCACGGGAGAAAATGTTTGCTATGCTCATCAAAAAGACAATTATTCTAGTAAGGTTTCATCTGCTAAGAGTGAAGGAAATGAAAGCGGCAAGGGAGGAAATAGAGGACAAGGAGGCAGAATTGGCACAAGCAGTTGTCAATAACATGAAAACTAAAATAACAGACAAAACATGTTTTACAATGATGTGGTTGAAAAGGGAGTCATGAAGCTCATGAATGTAGAACATCATTGGATGTAGCCTAATTTTGTGGCATATATACTTATTTTGACTTTGATAAAAAAAATGACATGCGAGAATTCAAATAGATTTGCAGCAATATTAGGATCATAGTTGGCAGACTTTGACTTAGTAAAAACTCAACAGACCCAAAATTTGTGACTCGGCAAAAAACTCAACAACTTAAAAAACTGCTTAATTTTCTTCAAAAATACTTTTTTCTTTTGCAAAATTCAATGAAAAAATATATCCAATGAGTCCATAAATGAGTACAAAAGTGTTTTTTGTTAAATTCAGTGTTACCCCAAGTTTCAAGGATGGGGACGACAGGGGACGGTGGGACGAGTCCCCAAGTTTCAAGATTTTGAGGCCAAATTGGGGGATGGCGGGGGATGGCTATATAAAATATAGGGAAATTTTAAATATTTATATGAAAACATGGATAAGGCATGCATAATATATGTTATAGAACCTTAACATCTTTGTTACCGGGTTCTTCATTTCAGCCCCCCGAACTGGCCAAAATACGTGTGGGTTCTAGTTCTGGTTTGGTTCTTCTCTAGGTTCGCCTGGGTTCTCCATTTTCCACCTAGTTTCTCAATGGGTCCTTCACAGAAGAACCCACAGAGAACCCGAGTGGAAAATGGAGAACCCTAGCCGAATCCGGGGAGAACCCAGAAGGACCCGGGCAGCCTAGAAAAAGGCAAAAACTCAACTTAAAAACATAAAATAAAACCCTAAAAAGTGCCCAAATTGCCTTATATTGACTTGGCCGACCAAATGAGGCTCATTTTGCAAACTCAAAAGAGCAAAAAACACCATTTTTTTTCCTCCAAGCTGAAATAGTTGATTTTTGCAGGCTTCTTCCAAGATGAAGACGAATTTGAAGAATAGTAATACTGAATTAAATATTGTCTTGATTGTAATTTGAATTTTCAATGTGTAATGACATTTTAAGACTTGAGTATTTTCTATTTACATTTTTGCAAATTATGAATATGATTATATGAGGTATTACCATATGGCGTATTTCATTGTTTCAATATTCTATGGCATTATGGCATTATGATCATATGGTTATAATTTTGAGCACGCTTATGAGTCTATGGCATTATGTTTATAATTTAATAATATATATATATACTCCCGTACCCGTACCTGTACCCTAGGAAAAAACAAATTGCCGTATCAGCGAACCCGAACCTGAACCCGCATCTGAATCCATACCCGAACCGGCAACTTAGCTTAACATATAACATTTGTGTTCAACATTATTTGTCAATACTCAATAGTAAAATATCCAATATGCATTTTAGTTCAAAATGCTTGAAGAATGCTCAGACACATGTAACAACATCTAAGAAAATGATGACATTCTTATTTTCAAGAGCACAACTAATGCAGTTAAAATCAAAGTGGATTTAAACCATACCTTATAAGTACACAACAAACCCAGCTTCTCAAGACAATATTTAATATTTGCTCTGATGTTCATTGCTTTGTTGTCCTTAAACTGGGGTAGAGAAATCGGTTCTATTTGGAGTGAGTGATGCTATTGGCTTGACAAATAACAATCTCTAGTTATTTGTTTAGAATTGTGTGCAAACAAATCGAGCTCATGTCTATCCTTCAATTTATAGACCCCTTTGGACATGTTGATTACAAGTGCCATTACAACAAAGATCCAAGAAGTGAACAAAATATTGCTATTTGCTCTTAAAAATTAAGGGGACTTTGTAGCTACCTTAGCATCCAAGATATCTTTGAATGGAATGATTTGTTTCTCGCAATGAGTGTTTGAAGAAATCCTTGTAGAGATTATTGCAGATACAAAGGACTAAGAGCATCCTAATTTTCACATTAAAAAAAAAATTACTTCTTGAAAATGCGAGTGAAATGCATAACTGATTAAATTGATGTAATAAGATCACTTCAAGTGCTTCAACCTACATCTTAGTGAAATAAACAATAGAATTGGCCCACAAACTGTGAAGTACTATTTCCAAGAGATATAGACTTCATAATTCATAGTTATATTGTGCAAAATGGAGAATATTATATAAATATTAGAAAATGAAAGAAGTAGATTATAATTAAAATATGTCCATAGACTTATAAATATTAGTACTTAATTTTGGGGCAATTTATCACCACTTCCTCTTATTCTTGACATCCATTTTACACTACTATTTTTTCTGATACTTCAGTGCAAAATTTGTAAATTAAAAACAACCTATATTCACTCACATGCTATTACTTATTTACCCTATACTAAGATTAACCCTATGAATGAATCCTTCTGAATCTTAAACACGAGACAAGAAGCATCTTGCACATTTCTGGGTAGAAAAAAATCTCAAGCACTTCAAAAAGAGATGATCATTTAAGCATCAGTGTTAAACAAATAGAGAATTAGTCCAAAAACCAAGGAGCAAGGTATGAAGTGGTGGGCCAAAGACCTAACAAATTTCATATCAACATCAGTCTAGAATATGAATGATGTGTAGAAACCCCTTGTTTCCCCTGTTTCTGAATCTGACTGAGTTTTTGTTTGTTTTTGCAATTTTTGATTTTTTTGGGTTTTCGTGCAATAAAAGGTAAATTGCGATTTTTGCAAGAATTGAAAATAAATTCAATAAAAAAAAATCTACTCCGATAACAATAGTATTTAGTGTAAATACTGAAGACAGTCTATTATTTATTCTTTTGAGATGAATACAAATAGGATCCAGTTACATGCAAAGTAAAAGGCAATGATATTTATGAAAACCTGATTTCTTCCTTGCTGCAATAATGACTGCTGGTAATGGTACGGCTGCAATAAATTCTTCTCTCTCCCTCCTTCTGATGATTCCGAAAGGTGCCAGGAAGATGGACGCCCCAACTGGAGAAAATAAACTGAAGGAATAGAAGGCGATTTGCTTGCTCTGGAAAGTACGCCTCTTTTTGAAGAAGTACGGCCAGGTACAGATGGTACGGCCTGAGTACAGCAACATCAATAAATAAAAAGGTACGGCCTCCTCTGAAACCTCTGGATATGTAGAATATATGTGCCTGGATTGCAAGATGACTTCTGGATAAAGAAACTCTCTGAAACCCTGAAGTTTAAATAACTCTGAAGCTCTGTAATTCCTTCTGGATGAAGAAATTTCTCAACTGGCAATAGATCAGGTGATATCTCACACCCTCTGAACTGCTTTCAATGGAGATGGCTCGTTCCCCAATGAATTCGAGACTTAAACCCTAAAGCTTCTTGCTCAGACCAAACTTGATCAATTTTCAATTATCAATAATCACATAATGGCTCGAATCCCAAGGCAAATGCACTATAACCTTCAAAAGTGCGATTTCCACCATAATAGGGAATCATTAAAATATTTCGAACTTTTCCTTTTAATTGTTCAATAGTCTCAGTTCAAATATTTTATTATAAATTTAATCACCAACTGGCCCCCTTCTGATGATGGGCGACCCCCTTAACAGAAATCACTTAAGTTATAATAAACTATTATAACTTTATATTATAATCTTCAAATAATTAATATTTAATTAATTCAATTAAATATTAATATTTCCTTCAATATTAACCCAATGCTCGAGCTGTCTGAAGCTGTCGACTGAAGAAGTGATTCTGAACCTAATTCATCCCTATTGCTAAATATAGCAGGGGTCCCACTCTGACTGCCAAAAACTGCTAAAAATAGCAACTTATGCAAAAAGTGTCCGATCGAGCCCAAACGAAAGCCAACTGATCAAACTCTGCCAACTGAAGCTGAGCCAAGCTCCAACGTGACCCTCTATCCAGTCTATCAGCCTACGAGGGTCGTATGATAGGCTAATCCTGTGCTCCGAGAGATGTCACTGAGAAGGGGACATGACATGATGATAGAAAGCAATAAGTTTGTAAGATGATGCACAGACAACGGCTCTGTAATTGCAAAATTCTTAATGGGGTCTAGGTACATATGATCTAAGAAATATAATGCATAACCATACTAGTTACAAGGTGCATTTTAAAAATGTTTTTTTTTTTTTTGTTTTGACCATGTTTTGACATGGGGGACGACCGGCCGTCCCTGGGACGATCAGGGGATGACTTAGGTGTCCCCTGGCCGTCCCCCTTTTCCCGTTGACCGTTTCCTTGTTTTAGGGACGTTTCCCAGGTTTTGAAAAAAAAAGGGGACACCATGGGATCGTCCCCCAGCTGTCCCCCTGTACCCGGGACGTCTCGAGGACAGGGATGGGCCATTTTAGGGGGGGGGACGTGTCCGCGGGTTTCCCTGGTTAAATTTGATTCATTTGAATACAAATTGAGTACAAAATCACATCATCATGCAAAATCTTGATACAATAGTTAGCTAACAACTATTATGAATTTATGATGATTGCTTTCAAAATCATCATCATAATCATAAATTGTATAATACAACATTTTACATCTTCCTCTCCCCTAGTCTAGTGAAAACTTGGGGAGAGGTTCTAATCCTTGCACTTAGTTGCAACTCCTTAGTTGACATTGAAGGTTGTATTTGTGGCTCTGACTCGACCAAATCAATGACCTCTGATTTGTTGTCTACCTTTCTTGTGCAAAGCTAAAGGTTGTATTGCATTTTATAATAATAATGACATTTGAATATTTGATATCGATAGTATTATATTTCATCATTGATCAATGATATTATGATAGTGATAAAGATAATTGTCTTAAGTTGTTGATTTTGGTCTCCACTCCCAAATCCCCTAATCGTAATCAAATTTCTTATATGAGAAGAGATCCCAATAACTAGCGGAGAGCCCAATGAAGTTGAGGGATAGTGCCCATCATGGGGGTCTGGGGGCAATGTACCCAACGGGGTCGAGGAGCAGTGCCCCTTGTGGGGGTCTAGGGGCAACATCCTTGGTGCGTTCCCTATTGCGATATAGGGTGGGATCGAGGAGCAACAGTCTTTAATATTCCCCCTTCATTTTTTTCGGATTTTATCAGAACAATATCAGCACAAACACCATTGATTAGCGTTAGCTCCAAAGATAACCAACTTGGAAAGTAACCATTCACCAAGAATGTTCACCAAGGTCCCAATCCGGGCAAGGTGATAGCATATGGTGCCGGGGATCGTTAGCAACTGGAAAGAAGTACAAAGCTGCTAGGCGGCTAGACGACCATGATTGAAAAGTAATGCTGGGAATACAAGTAGGTGGATAACCAACCATAAGCTCGACCACTTATTCGGCAGGAGCGATATTTATTATAAATTATAAGGCGACAAGCCAGCCATGAATCTGCTCTACCACTTATTCAGTGGGGGGAATTATTAAACTTAAATGTGCTGAAAGTAAAGTGCTTCAACCACTTATCCAGTGGGAGCTTAAACAGAAATAAATTGTAGCAAATAAAATGACTTTTCGTACTACTAACCAGCCTTACAAAGATGGAGTTTTTAGCTGCAAATACATAGAAATATGCTTCCCAAAACCCCAAAGAGTTAGAGTAAATAACCTCTAACAATTACAACATAAGAATGATATAAAATTGAGCTCAAACTAGCATTATAATGAAACTAAACAAGTCTCATCAGAAACAGTAAGTACAAAAAATCAGACCAGCAACACAAGAATTCACTAGAATGCTCATAACTTGCTCCAAACTTGTTCGTTTGATGTGAAATTGAAAGCAAATGAGAGCTAGAAGCTGGGCGACCAAGTACAAGACAAGAAACTCCTCCAATTGGCAACAAATTATTTGTGCACGCTTCCCAATGTAGATCTGGAAATGATAAAACCCTCTTGTAAAGGGCGACCTGCTCTAGAAATATGTAGACTTCATAATAAAATATGAAACTTGGTGAAAAGGTGCGCCCAAGGTAGGAAAGATGATTGCTTGAATGCCCAGAACCAAATAAAATTCACACAAAAGAGCTGTGAATGAAAATGAGTTACAGCCATACAAATACCAACAACCTCAAAAGCAGATTATACAACAACAATCTGAATTTGGAAATCAAAATAAACTAAATCTGCACTCCTGGATGAAGCACAATCTTTAGAATCCAGCTAGGTACTATCTTGCAAGTACGAAACTGAATGGATGGAGCTAGGAGGTATGCATTCCTTGAAGCGAGAGCTCTGAATTCATTACAACAACATTTCAATATAATCAACAATCATGAATGCAAATGAATGAGCAAAGGCCTATATAAATAGCACATTGGAGACCTTTACTCTTCCACTTTTTTCCCTTCAAAAGGGACGCCCAAGCTTCTTGAAATATTTTTTAATTTTTAAAACACTTATTACTCCTTCACTTTAAGCGTCCAAGGCACAAAGACAAATATTAACTTTTGGAAATACTAAAATACCTCTTAATGAGGCATCCCACTGAAATGTCCACCTTTTAAATCATCATTAAGTCAGTGTGCTAGGCCAAGGGGTCCAAAAACATTAAAGTATTTTAAATGACTTAAATAAATCATTTTTTCAAAATGAGCCTCAAAATGTTGAAAGCTAAATATACCCAAACTGCCTTGCCCGAAATAGAAAGTACTTTGAACTGTTGAATTGCTGCCAACCGGGACACTGCCAAAAATAGAACTTACTAAAAATAGCATACTGCTAAAAATAGTAAGTTGTTCCAAACTCATTTTGAGCACAAACCGGGCAGCCGTCATGACTTACTAAAAATAGTAAGTGCCTAGAAAGGTTGTCAGATGGAAATGCATGTTATACCATTATGAAGCTCTCTAAAAACCGAGAAAAACACATAAACCTTTCTCGCATGCAAAGTATCTGCTAGAAATGCATGTCATTTTCTCAACATGCATGTTACCTTATCCTGAAGCTCTCCAAAATCCCAGAAAGCTCCACTAGACATGCATCAAAAACTTTCACATCAAACCTTCAAAAAAGTGGAAACCCTAATTTGCACTTCTGATCAGCCTACAGATTTCCAGAAATAGGCTATTAGTCCATAAAGAGCGTAGGGCTAAAATGGGGACATTACAGTCCGCCCTTCTCAAAATTGCTTGTTCTCAAGCAATGCCATTACACTCCAAACTAATCCTACCAAAACATATAGGATTCCAGGGTCCCATGTCCATAACTCCTGGCTTGGATATCCAAATGACCCCTCGAGAGTGTCCCCTAACCACGATCAACTGCAAGTGTGCCATCACTGACTTGAAATGTCACTAAAAATAGTAAGTAACGTGGACAAGTCCTGAAACCCCTCAGAAAGATTCCCTAATCATCCCATCAACCTACGGGAATTGTAGTAATAGGTAAACCTTGTTTCTTGAGCCACTGGGTAGGAAGGGGACATTACAAGCTTCTTGAAATATTTTTTAATTTTTAAAATACTTATTCCTCCTTCACTTTAAGCGTCCAAGGCACAAAGACAAATATTAACTTTTGGAAATACTAAAATACCTCTTAATGAGGCGTCCCACTCAAATGTCCACCTTTCAAAACATCATTAAGTCATTGTGCTAGGCCAAGGGGTCCAAAAACATTAAAATATTTTAAATGACTTAAATAAATCATTCTACCAAAATGAGCCTCAAAATGCTGAAAGCCAACTATACCCAAACTCCCTTGCTCGAAATAGAAAGTACTTTGAACTGCTGAACTGTTGCCAATCGGGACACTACCAAAAATAGAACTTACTAAGAATAGCACATTGCTAAAAATAGAAAGTAGTTCCAAACTCATTTTGAGCACAAACTGGGTAGCCGTCATGACTTAATAAAAATAGTAAGTGCCTAGAAAGGTTGTCAGATGGAGATGCATGTTATACCATTCTGAAGCTCTCTGAAAACCCAAAAAAACCCAAAAAAACCCATAAACCTTTCTTGCATGCAAAGTATCCGCTAGAAATGCATTTCATTTTCTCAACATGCATCTTACCTTATCTTGAAGCTCTCCAAAAACCCAAAAAGCTCTACCAGACATGCATCAAAAACTCTCACATGCAAACCTTCAAAACCTCCTATAAAACTGGAAACCCTAATTTGCACTTCTGATTAGTCTACGGATTTTTGGAAATAAGCTATCGGTCCATAAAGAGCGTAGGGCTAAAATGGGGACATTACACAGTCCCACCACCGAGCCCAAATTAAGGCCTTTGTAACCACACAAAACTTCATGTCACACACCATTTTCATAATTTTATCTCTTGAGGGAGAAATTAGGTATTTGGCACATTTTGGTTTGCAAAAATATTTTTGAAAAATGATTTATTTTTTGTTTGAGCAAAGACTCCCTGAGTTAATGGCACAAACTTGCCGAGTTTTTTGAAAAAACTCACCAGAAACTAGGCAATTACTTGCCAAAAACTCGGCAAAAATTCCTGCAAGTTTTTGGTTAGTTACTTGCTAGACAAAAAATCTGGTGAATACTCACTTGCCAAGTCTGCCAACTACGATTAGAAATTTAGGATTATGGTTCTATAGTTGAATTCATGTCGTGGGCAATTATTAATAAGCTGTAACAAACAATTTCCTGATTTAGTAAATTAAAAATAAAATGAAGTCTATTACTGTTCTTTTTCTTTGATCTTTCAAATTCTATATATGTTTGATTCTTAATATTATATAATTTACTTCATGATATCTTTGCCATTATTGGATGATGAATTCTGGAATTCACCCCGAAACATTAACGAAATCAAATTAAATGGTTTTCTATAGCAACCAAACAACAAACTAAATAGGTTTATGTAGAGAACTTTAGAAATCCACTTGTAAGCTCAGGTTTGTGTGATGTGCCTGCAGCACCCCAGTGTAGCAAAACCAAAAATTTGACAATGGAATGCCATATAAAAATAGTGGGAAGCACTTTTTAACAGAGTTAGAGATGGGGCACTATACAACTGAATCTAATCTGGGTCTGAGGGATTGTACAAAGGACAACACTCTAAAGTCTAAACTGTGTGATTTTAGATGTGATATGCACGTGGAAGCAATATTAACAATATATCAGAAACACAGAATGATAATTAGATGAAGGAACAGAAGAATATATTAAAACTGGAACAGAAAATATATTAATTTGTGCATTCTGTACATGGCATGCTTTCTTGAGAGGTATATAGCTGGCTTTCTCCCATTAGCTATCTCTATGCTGATGAAATCTGACAATACAGATATACACATAATGTTACAAAGCTGCAAAGGATAAATAACTGTTAGAAGTTGAAATGACTGAGTTTCCGTGCAATTTTTTGCCTTCTATCAGTTAGTGCTGGATGATGTCAAAATGCGAAGAATGAATTTGGACAATTTGGAGATGACGGTTGCATCACTATTGACACTAAGTGGTACTATGAGTTGTGACTGGACCTTGGTGGTTTGGTCTGTTAGTGTCTTGAACCCTGACAAAGACAACGATGAACTATGTGTTAAGTTTGGTGCATGCATGAATGGGCCACATCCAATCTGCCCATATTGTCTCACACCATTGGAAAAGTGTGTGGCATTTGTGGAGATAGATTGTTGATCTTGGAGATACCATAAACCTCAGGAGAGTGTTTGGAAGCACCATAGACTATGAGAATGGGTTTGAGAGCAATCTTTGGATTTGTTTTTGGAGAATTCACCTAGATCATAAAAATATGAAGAAATAGTACTTATATGCAATAGCAATCAACGGGTTTTGCAATGTCTGGCTGACTTTATAAGATTTAAGTTTTGAAGTTAAGTTTGGTGTGGTGCATTATTGGAAGAATTTGTAGAAATCCAAGCACAAGTATTTATTCATTCTGATGTTTTGAGGCTCTCTACAAGACTGGTCGTCAGCGAAAGAAGCCTATGCTTGGAGAGAGAGAGAGAGTAAACCCACTGAACTTAAATATTCTGTAGCTATGTAAAGACTGAGCTGGACAAAAACCCAAACAATATTTAATCGTTAAAAAACAATACAGTTAAAATTACCTGAATTATATAGTAAAATAATTAATTTGTTTGGTTGTTAAAGTTCCTATTAAATTCTAGATCTAGTGTCCCTTTCCTGTAGATATCTTTATCAAAATTTCCCAATTAATTCACTGTTAAGATAAATATATAAAGTGAATTAATAACTGATTAATCTAACCTTTATTGAATTAATTGTTAAAATAACCAGTTAATTCATTCATGCTCTAACTACCAAACAATTTAGACATGAAACCAAGGGAAAAAAAGGGAGGAGATGTTGGGGAAAAGAGGGTTGAAGAGTCTTGAGGTTTCCATAACCTGTGTAGTAGAGGCTTCCATGTTTGATTTGTTTTCCATGAAAGTATACCTTTTTTTCTATTTATGGTGATATTGTTATTCCTTATGGTCCCTTTCAAGCACACGAACACGAACACGAACACGAACAGGAACCAGCGAACACGAACACGAACACGAATAGGAACAGGAACTAGCGTTGGAACCAGCGAACCAGGGAACATGATCCAGCATTGTGTCGTTGTGGCTGTGGCGAACTGGCACCACTGACAGAGGTGCTTTTAGGGCTTTTTCCGAAACCGAGAAGAGCTTGGGAATTTTTTAACAAAAGCGACAAGGACTTCCAGAAACGGGCGTCAGGATCAAAGGCAGAGCAGAAGGGCGTGACTGTGTGGGCCTAGAGTTTTCTTTCTTTCCATGCAGGAGACAAAGCTTCTTCGAAAATCAACACAACAGAGGGAACAGGTGTGCCCCACATCTGTCTTTTTTAGTTTCTTTGCCTGCTTTTTCTCCTCTGGCATCAAATCAAAGTATTTGTTGTATCAAGCGTAAGACATTTATAAACCAAAATGGATGCCTTTTCCCAAAACACGCATCAAACTATAAAGATCTCTAATGATTGAACAATCTGAAAGTGGGAAAGGAATGGCAAACTCTGGGGTATTGAGTGTGGGTGCAGGGTCAACTGAGACTATTAGCATAACAAAACAGACCGACATATTGGGAGAATCAAACAAGGTTACTTTGCCAACGGAGTCTAATAACATACCAAAGCAGTTAATAGTAAATGAGGCAGTGGAAGGCAACACAGTAGGTATTGAAACTTTTGAAAACCAAAACGGTGGTGCACAGCCCCAAGGGACTACTCCAATCCCTTTTAATCCCCCAACACATCTTACAGTGGAGCCCTCAGCAGCGGCTCTGTTTAACACTTGGGGTGCTTATGGGATGGGCTATCCATTGGATAGGTCAAACGCAGGGAAGGACTGTGTGTTTGTAAACGCAAAACAGTACAAAGGTATTTTAAAGTGTAGGCAAACTCGAAAGGTAAAGTTTGCAAAGAGAGGGAAATTTGCTATAATTCTACCAAGGCTGGAACACAAGTGCTTATTAGACTGTAATGTCCCCTTCTCGAGCATGATCTTTCCAGTTGACCGTTGGCCTATTCCGGAAACCCGTAGGCTACTCGGAAGGTGAAATTAGGGTTTTGTGTTTGGAGGTTGCTTTTGCTCGTGGTTGATGGATTTATTGGCGGATTCTTTCTGGGTTTTCAGAGAGCTTCGCAGTGGTGTGTTTTCTTGGCATTCCGAGCACCTTCAAGAATTTACTATTTTTAGTAAATTCTATTTTTAGCAGTGGTCCAGTCAGCATCAGCCCAGTCAACTTTCCTCTTCTGGCAGTTCATTGGGTAAATCTCATTTTTGGCTTAAAGGGTTCATTTTGGAGAAATAAGTTATTTTAAGTCAAAATGTTTTATTTTAAAAGTACCCCTTGGCCTAGTGATATAACTTAAAAGTTGTTTTTAAAGAAGGGGACTTTGAGGGGTATTTTATCATAAAGGAAATATTTTTATATTTCTAAAAGTTTATATTTGCTCAAGGGAAAATGGATGCCTACTTGAAGGAGTTTATATTTTATTTAAAAAAGGGATTTTTATCTCTCAAGAAGGGTACGCCATATTGAAGAAAGGTTTTTGGTCAAAGATTAAACCCTAAAGCGGCTTGGAATTAGGGCACACTTTCTAGAAGCCTCCGGAGTCTTCTCTTCAATCTATAAAAGGAGGTTCCTTCTCTTCATTCTATTATCTTTTGTCTACAGGAATGTTATGCTGCCGGAATGGCTTTGGGATTGCTTCGAGGAATGTAAGCCTCCTAGCTTGGCATTGCTTCTTGCTTGAGATATAGCAACTAGTGATGAGGTAGTTGTAGTTTGAGTGATTTGTAGTGAGATTTTTGCATTGTAGTCATTGTGTAGCTTTGTAGTTCAGCTTTATGCATATTAGTGAGATTCTGGAATTGCATCTTCTTTATAGCTGAGTGTTGTTTTTAATCACAAGTCAAAAAATACAAAAAGAATCATTCTGGGTATTGCCTTTATCTCTTTGTCTGTGAGGGGCGACCCTTTCCTCTAAATTGCAGATTTTTGATGATGTATTGAATTTTTAAAAGCAAATCGCCCTTCTTTGAGGGCCGTACCTTTTTAGACTGCCTTGAAATTCGTGCATAAATTAAATGAGGACTTTTGGGTTAGTTTTGTGATTCAATCTTGGGCGCCATCATCCTAGGATCATTATGCATTCTGTCTCGTGAAATTTGAGTAAGTTTGGAGTGAGTTGTGAGCAAAATAGTGAGTTTTAGGGCTGTTGTTCAAGCATGTGAAAAACAGGACAGTCAAAAAGTGGAATTTGAAGGTAACGAAAAAAGGAACCCTACATCCCATCTTGTCTCAATCTTGAACCAGTGTGAAGAGATAAAAATTTCAGCAGACAAGGGAGAAGGGGGTGAGGGTAAACCTTTTGATTCTTATAGTCCCACCACAACACCACTAATGTGGTCCTTTGAGTTGTATGTCAATGAGCTAATGGCCATGAACAAGAGGCTCCAATCATTAGAGGCATGGAGGCTCTTTGAAGATGCTAAAATGAAGGAGATCATGGATGCCAATTGGCAATTATCAAGGGAGAACAAATTTCTCAAAGACGAAATAAGTAAACTTCAAATCTCCATGTCAAATGGAGAGCAAGAATTGATTTCGATAAGACAAGTTTTAGTACAAAGTGGCACAATAGACAAAAGCATATCAAGAGAGGTAGATGAAAGTAGCAACTCGTAGATAAAAGAGATACAATCAGTTCTGGACAGCGTAAAGATAAAAGAAAACCAGCTGAGGGATCAATTAGAGGAGGCCAAAAGGTGGGCTCACGTAGTGGGAGGTCCTTCAGACACACACAGGGACCTCATAGAAAAACAAGTTGGAAGGCAGATAAGAGAAGAGAATGATAGAAATGTCAGGGCTATGAATGTCATTGTTAAAGGGCTAAAGGACTATGGGGAGAAAGAAACCACAAAGGAGCTAGCAAAAGATTTTTTTAGGGACGAGTTACAATGGACAGGTGTCATTCAACAAGCAAACAGAATTGGAAAATGGGTGAAAGATGGAAAGAGTAGGCATGTAAGGGTCACTTTGGCGAACATTGAAGATAAGAACAAGCTGCTAAGGAACAAGAAGTTCCTTAAAGGTACGCAAATATACCTTGACGAGGACTTAACAATAGTTCAACAAGAAGAAAGGCATAAGGAATGGGAAAAAGTAAAGGCAGCAAGGAACGAAGGAAAATGGGCTTGGTTACAAAATGGGAAAGCTCAAGTTAGTGACATAATTACTCACCAAATGTAGGAAATCGGGGCCCCCCAGGATCAGGTGTCAATGGTAAGTTGGAATTGTAGAGGTTACCCATGGTGAAGAGGACCTGGTTTAGGGCCCATTGCAGAAGGAAAGGACATCATCATCCTTACGGAGACTCATGAGCACGATGGCTGTAAAATTCTAGACTTTGAAGGATATAAAAAAGCTTCCATTTGGAATGAGAGAACAGATAGTGGCAAAGGGCATGGTGGAGTTGCAGTCCTAATCAAAGAAATATGGTGCAATAGCATTCAAGTCGAGAAAGAAGACTCAAACAAACAATATATATGGTTTAAAATAACAGAAAATCAAACTGTCATAAGAGTGGCAGCCTGCTATTTTGCCCCAAAAGGCTCCAAATCTTACAAGAAAAGGAACCTAGACCGTGAGGATCCTTTTGCTGCACTAAAAAAAGACATTTCAGTCTATAATGGCATGGGAGAGGTTATTCTAATAGGGGATTTTAAGGCAAGGACTGCAAACATACAAGCTCTCAACTTGAAAAGCAAGGACAAGGAGAAAGCTGATCCACTATGGTTGGAGGAAGAGGGACAACATCTGTGGGAAAGGAATTCGCAAGATAGTAAGCACAATGTCACGCACTACGGGGCTGAGTTGTTGGGGCTATGTAGTTTATTCAACTTGGTCATTTGCAATGGTATGAAGGCATGGCCGAACTCAAGCAACATCACCTGCAAAACATACAATGGACAAAGTGTGGTTGATTATGTCATTTGCTCACATGTTTACATGTCAAAGATAAAGGAACTAGTGATTGGAAGATGTCCTTTAGAGCTGAAATCAGACCATAATCCAATATATGTAAATCTTGACGCCCACACTAGCATGCATCAAGGGGGGCAGATTCCTATCAGCAAAAAGAAAGTGCCTCCGCAAGGTAGAATCATCATGAACCATGACAATCAGGAAGTCTTCAAGAATGCCCTCAGAAGGATTTTCAGGGAGTATGAAAGAAAATTAACCAGCACGGGGCATCACACTATAAACAAGGGCATGCTGATCCCTATTGTTCACAAGGCTTTCGATGAGTGTAAGAGGGCTATGCCTAAGAAGGCAATTACTTCTACTTTCCCAGCAAACCCATGGTTTGATGAAGAGTGCAAGTTAACAAAAAGAAAATTTCTTTAGGGTGGAAGGACCACAGAAAACAAGAAAGAATACGAAAAGATGATACGAAACAAAAAAGAAAAATATGTTAGCACTAGAAGGCTGGAGCTGATTGCCCTTGGAAAGAACAATCCCAAGAAATTCTGGAAGGAGCTACAGCAAAAAAGAAAACAAACGGAAAACAATATCACAAGCTCTCAATGGTTGGAATATGCAAAGTTACTGTATGAGCGGGAACAAGATAAACATAGACCCCCAACAATCATGATTGCCATTGAACTTTTCACCATCGAAGACATCAATCAAAGGATAAAAAGGTTGGCTGGGGGAAAAGCACAGGATATTGATGGGCTGCAAGCAAAATTCTTAAAATGGGGCATTGAGGTCCTTGCGCCTTGCATCAAGGGCTTTATCAATAGGGTTATTCAAGAGGGCTTTCTGGAAGGGTGGACAACTAGTGTTTTGGTTCCCTTATACAAAAGTGGGGACACTAATAACCCATCAAATTACCGCACTATTATGATTAATCTGCTTCTTGGAAAACTTTTTGGAAGCATGATTGAGCGCAGAATTAGTAGTTGGGCTGAGAAAGAGGGCAAAAGAGCTAAAGGGCAGGCTGGTTTTAGACCAAAGCATTCTACTATCGATCATGGTATTACTCTTAGATTTTTGATTGAAAAAATTTGGAACGTTCAAGGGGAGGAGGCCTTTTGCTGCTTTGTTGACTTCAAAAAAGCCTTTGACACAGTGCCATGGGGCAAGTTGTGGAATAGAATGGAGGAACTGGGAGTCCCAAAGGCACTTAGGGCGGCTGTTCATAGGCTGTATGAGCAGGTCAGAGCTAAAATCAAAACTAATGAAGGTATGTCTGAGTGCTTTGGCAGTGACATTGGAGTCAAACAAGGCTGCTCGCTTTCTCCAATGCTATTTGGGCTTTACATTGACAAGCTGGAAGAGTGGATAGACAGAGTTGGTGGGGAAGGTATTCAGTTGGCCAATTATGTAATAAAATTGCTCTTGTATGCCGATGATCTCATTTTGATCGCTAAAACAGCACGAGTTAAGAAAACATTTGAAAGCTCTTGAATCCTTTTGTCAGGAAGTTGGGATGCAAGTGAATACTAGTAAAACTAAAATTATGATCTTCTCTCTGAGAAGGAAAAAATAACAAATTAGCTTTATCTTTGAAGGAAATCCGCTGGAAATTGTAGATGAATACAAATACCTTGGGCTAGATTTTCACTATAAGCCCAGTTGGGAAACTTGTAGACCAAAAAGGATCCAAGGAGGCTGGAAAGCACTTTACTCTCTACAAAACAGATGTAGAAATGCTGAATTATGGGATTGGAAAACCAAGAGAACGCTGTTTGGCTTACTTGTGACCCCGGTGGTTCTATATGGGTGCGAAATTTGGGGCAGCAGTGTTGTACCCAAACCAAATTTTTTGCTTCATCAAGGCATTTTGCATAAAAAAGTCTAAACCTTGTTAAAATGTTGTAAAACACAGTTTTGGGCAATATCAAGCATGGAGTTTTTGTCAATAGTTTGTCAGTCAAAGTCAGTTATATTGAACAGAACCTGAAGCAGAGACTCAGAATGGAGTTTTTCACGATGGAGGAACATCTCACGACGACATTTCAAGTTGCATACGATCATTTCAGTGATCAAAACGGAGTTTTTAATGGTCAATTTATGAAGATTTTTCAAAGGGAAAGTCAGAAAGTGCAAGTATAGCCCAGGGGCGCCCAACTTGTTGGAGGTCAAGATCTTGTTTAAAATGCTCAAGCATCCAGTCAATCTCTTCAGAATTAGCCTGGCTATCCGTCGAGCTATTCAGCGAAGCATTCCGAGACTCACAGCTCCGGCAATCAGCAACAGAAGTTGAAATCCTCAAATTTCAAGATGCGAGAAACTTGTCCTTTTCAGGCAAAAGCGCGCCTCTAGCCTGAGGGCGCCCATCTTAAGGAGGGGGTAAATCTCGACAGTTTCGATGGCGAATACAGTCAATTGGTTCACGATTAGCCTGCTCGTCCAACGAGATATCAAGCACAGTCATCCGAGTTTCAGAACTCCGGCGGCAGTCATCCGAAGATCAGCTTAAAATGGAGTTTTCACGTTTCTGAGCTTCTCCGTTTATTCCCAGTGCAAGTACAGGCCAGGGGCGCTGGCTTAAAGGACCTTTCAAATGGCAAAATTTGCAGACAGAGTCTTCACGACATCAGTAATACTCTAGCCTAGCTCCGCAACGCACCATTCTGCTTGTCAATCTGACGTTCCAGGTGGTCGTGGCGTGATTCTACCCAACACGTAATTTTACGCGAACCAACAAATGGTTTTCGGTATTTTCACCCGTAGGTGCCTAGCCTTTAGACTGCCGATGAGCCCGCTTCACGTTCAAAGTCTTCACGGCTATTGAGCGTAATCATTTTATCTATTCAACGAGCCTAGCCGTCACCCTTCGGGATTTGGCAGCTTGCTCATACGCGCGAGGTCTTTAGTGTAATACTGCAAAGTGAGGATATCCGGAAAATGACCAAGTCTGGAGCGGTAATTTTAAATAAAATACGCACTAGAGTTTTTGAGGTCTTAGAAGCAGTTTTCTTGCCTCGTCACCTCCAGAGACTTCTCTTGAGGGCCCTTCTGGCTGTCCGTTAAAACAGATAGTGCCTGAATCGGGTCATCCCACTCCATATATCAGAGGTCAAAGTAGGGTACTTGGATGAAAGTTCGACTTTCGTCAAAATGACACCAGTGCAACCTAGAGCCAGGGGCGCTTTTACTTTTGAGGCCCTTAACACAGCTTTCAGGTGTCGTGCATACGGTCGTTGGATGCAGAATGTCTTTAGGCATGCAGTGAGCTTCGTTTCCTGTCAGCAGGGTTCACCGTTCACCGTCGGCAGCCGTTTGAAGCGTCAGATGGCAGTTTGAGAAATGGCTAAGTCTGGAACCCGTAAAAGCAATTTAATCAAAGGCGCCTAATTTTTCAAGGGGTTAAACGATGGATTTTGCAGTTGTGTCTCCCAGCAGACATTTCTTCCTTGTTCAGTAGGCTTTCCGATGAATTTCTCAGATCAATCTCAGCATCACCCGGTCATCCGGAAATCAGTGTCGAAGTTGGCCAGTCGTGACAGTGCTGTCAGCTATAAAATAGGGAGTTAGTAAAAAATGAAGTATCTTGAGCAAATGGACGCCTATGTGCTCAAGAGATGACTTTTCGGAATCGTTGAAGCATGACGATGAATCTCAGAGCTTCACTCGGGTTGTCAACTGAAGTTCAAAATATACCTGTTTATAAATGGCGATTTTCTATTTTTGGCGCCCTTGCATGATAATAAATATTTTATTATTATTTTCAAATTTGAACTTCCAGTCAGTGGCAGTGCAACTGAAAGGCAACCAATCAGAGGATTTCTATTCTTGTTAGGGTTTTGAATTCTTGCAGTTGCTAAATGGTGCGAATTTCTTCTTATTTAACATGGCGCAATCTTCATTATTATTCACAAGCTTTCAAAGAAAATTCGTATTTCATTAAGAGCAATCTCAATCTTAAGTGAAATTCGCATTTTTCAAGCAAGTTCATATTATCTTCAAAGGGAAATCGAAGTTTATTAATTTCAAAGCAAACTTCAAAGATAAATTCGTATTTCTTCAGAAGAGAAGGCGCATATCTTCAAAGCAAATTCATCCAAAACAATTCGCAAATTCTTCAAAGGCGTATTCATAAATTCAATAAAATTCGCAAGTTCTCCAGAGATTCAAAGACGGATTTCATATTCAAAGGCGGATTTTAATTCTTCAAAGGCGAATCCTCAAATTCAATAAAATTCGTATTTTCTTCAGAGGAAATTCGAATTTCTTCATAACCAAAGGCGCAAATTTCAAGACAGGAAATTCGTGGTTTTCATTTCAAAAGCGAATTCTTCCAGATCAAAGGCAAAATCTACATCAATTCACAGAGGCGATTTTTCCTAACATATCTTTTTGCAGAATAAAGTTCACAAATATCAGTTATTTGAAGAAATCTTGGGCGGTTTTCACAGAAGAAGACATAATAAAAACGTCTTTTTCATCCTTTCAATCACAGATTTCTCACAAAATACATTGTGCATGTTCCTGAAATTGGCGAATTTGGCAAGTCTCAATATCTGGATCATTCTCATATAATTTCCTCGAGTTGAAATTGTGCGTTTGATTTTTCACGAATTTTTAACTTCAGAACATTCGTTCTTGAGTTACTAATTTTCTCAAGTGAAAATCTTTGTACAATCGAGTAGAAGTTGAATTTTCGCAAATCTGACGTTCTGGGTTGTCTTAGAATCCTTTTCTGGACAAAACCCATATCTCGGATTTTTCGCTGAAAATAATTCTTCGAAAGGCTATTTTTAACTCTCGCAGGCTATTTTTAGATTCCAGAAATCTTGTCAGAATATAGTCAAGTTCACAGTCAACAGACGAATTTTTCAGAATTCAGTTCACTCAGCTTGAATACAGGACCAAAACCGTCCTTACCCATGATTTCCGCAGGTTGGTTGAGACAGACCTTCACAAAGTATTGCCAGAAGCAGTGCTAGACCCAGTTAAAATCAGAAGTTCAATCATTCAGAATATTGAGCAGTCTGGTTTACTAGAGGCCGCTTCCATACCTATCTTCGTTCACTGTGTTGAGTTTGTAATGTCTTGCATTAAGCATTACAATCCTACTACTCGTGAGATAGCGTCAGTTGACGGACGGGTCATTTGCAGTCTCAAGCCTTTGGACATCGAAAGGAGTTTTGGTATTCCTCAACGCCAGAACAGTCTGGTTATTTCTATGGAGCAGTGTGAGGAGGCATTTGATGCTGATATGGACAAGTGTCAGAAGAAGATGGCAGAAAGATGGTTAAAACAAGCAAAGAACAGATTGCCAAATAATGTGGGTTGTGGTGAGTACAAGGATGAGTACGCGATTCTAATTACACTCTTGAATCGTGTCTCAGGTCAAGCACATGCGAATGTTTTCCAGCCTTGGATGTATTACATTATTGGTTGCATCATTTTTGGGCAGGAGCATTATGACTAGGCATCCTTCATCAGCGATATTCTCCACACGCAGATCAACGGTTTCCTAGTTTCCCATGAGTTTCACATGTGTTCATATCTCGTGTACTTGATCGCTTATCAGGGTCAGTTCCAAGGACTTAACACCGTGGGCATTCTCACCGTTCAGAAGGTTTATCAGTATTATGATCAGCTTGAGTTCACCAGAGCTGAACGTCATTTCAAGCGTGTTCACGAGGCTTTCTTGACTTATACAGTGAGGAATTTGGACCGGGAATTGCACGTTCCTATCTCGGCAGTTGCTAGGGCAGCAATGGATGGATGGGCAGATTGGTTTATTCAGTTCCCAACATAAACCTACATCCGAGTATACGGCTTCACAGGAAATCCAGCTATGCTTCCACGTTATCCTTCGGATAAGACAATCTTCCAGGAGTTCCTTAGACAGATGCATGATGTTCATCGTCTTCTATGCCGCAGGCACAGACCATCACTTAAATTTCCTTTTCAGTTTGGAATGTATTGGTGCAAGTCGGCAATTGATAGTAAGATCGCAGGGCAAGAGCTTGAGAAATATCATCTTAAGTATCTTGTCGAAGCACGTGCCTATGACCTTTTAGGTCATTATACAGCTCGCCTTGCTGGAGGTACATATCACGAGCCTTCTATGGAGGATTACTGGGAAAATTGCGCAGATGACTTCGAGGTCCGCAGACGTAGTTACGGCCGTTTCTCTCTCTCACAGATTTCTGTTTTCTTGTTAGAAGATGTGGGAGAATTATCAGATGATGAGGGAGAGGTTCTTCCTCAGTTTTTCAGAGAGCAGGTCGATACACAACCGTTGCCAGTAGTAGATTGGTACGCCAAGGAATATGCAACGGTCAAGGAGAGGTCAAGTAGAGTTATTCAGAACAGTATACTTTACCTCGATAGCAAGAAGACAAGGCGGGTAAGTGTTCCCAGAGCAGAGCCGCCAGTAGTGGTGAATCCTTCATTACCTTCCTCGTCAAAACCTAGCAAAAAGAAGAGGAGTAATCCTCCCAAGAAAGTACAAGCGCCAAACAACTCAAAGGGAAAGGCGCTTGCCACTGTTACACACACGGAGCCTGACAGACATCCTATCACAGAATCAGTTCAGAGGTCAGTTCAGAGCTCGCCAGTACCTGAGGTTTAGCCTCAAGCTCCTAAATCAGTTTCAGAGCCTTCACCAGTCCCAATTCACATCGAATTGGATTTAGACTCTCCACCTCGCAGTGGGTCTTCTACACACTCACTCTCATCAGTACCTCTTATCGCTAGTGCAGACCCTTCTAGTAGCATTAGTCGAGATCAATCTTGGATCAAAGCTCAGCTAGGAAGGAAGAGGAGGCAGCCATCCTATGTTCTCAATCATTCTGATTTTGATGACATTTACCAGGATGCGCCGGACAAGAGAGTTAAGAACATGGTTCACGTAAAGAGAAACACTGACATGGAGATTGTCATTGAAACTTCCGTGCCTCCACAGGAGAAGAGCTTGGCCGAATTGGAATCTTAGGATTTTGAAGTTATCACCGTCAACCTTGGTCGCAGCACACACCAGACTCAGGTTGATCTTCTACAGGTTGCTACAGACAGTGCTAGGGATAGAATACTGAAGGACGGAGAGGATAAGGCAGCCCTCAAGGCTGAAATCAGACAGCTTCGTCAGTATATTTCTAGCCTTGTTCATAGACAATGCACGAGAGCTCCGTATTCGTCTTCAGGATGAGGAACGGGATATGGCAATTTGCAAACCTAGGGATGAGATTATGATTGCTCACCTGAGTGTGGCTTATGATGCAGTGACGGATGCAGAAGACAGAGAGGCTATCTACTCTTGGAAGACACAATTGGTTTTCAGGGTAAAGATAGAGGACAGTTTAGCATCAGAGTTGGCTGAGAGTAGAGAGCACGTCACTAGTGCACTCCGGTTTGTGAGGACTCTAGTATCTCGCTTACCGTGCCGTTATCAGATTGAGGGTGGTGCCTACGTTGAGCTTACGATGTTGGTGGAAGCTCGGGCACTCATTCATACCATTTTGATTAAGGGGAGCCAAATCAGGCTGTAAAGATTACTAAACTACAGTCATGTCGACGACGTATTCAGCGAACGCGAAGTGAAGCGAACTCGATCTCCGAGATTGGTGAATATCTTTGCATCGACGCGGCATTCTTCGGCGGGGAGTCTCCTGCTCGAATAATTGTCGATTAACAATCTTCGTTGAGGGATTGATTGCTTTCGAATCCGCGACTAGTAAACTTTCAGTTCTCACCTCTCGGGATGAACGGAGCATTACAGCCGCAGGGGAGTTAACGGGTATTTACCCTTTCAAGTTAGCGGCTGTACTCTCCCACCTCATGCATATCTATTACGAGGATCAGCACACACTTGGGTTTTATTTAGGGTTTTCACGTTAGCGGTGAGAGTAGTCTTCGGTTAACTTCGGCTTCGAATGTTTGGTTAGCGATGTAGTTTTCCAGTTAACTGTATAGTTTACTTCATTAGGGTTTGGCAGCAAATCTTGCATGCATTGCAAGACTGTAGATGACTCAAGGTGATTTTAGGGTTCCCTACACCTTGATGTATATAAATAAGAGCTTTTGCTCATTTGTAAATAACTTTTGCTTGAGAGAGAAATATATGCTGCGCCTACCTTGCCCTCAATATTACTCTTTTGGTATTTGTTCATGTGTCTTCACTATTGCAATTAATTGTTATGCCACATAGGGTTTCAAGAGATTGTAGTGGTGAATTCTTTCCTTAGTTTAGATAAATCTGTTTGAGCATCTTTATCATTAAGATCAATTGTTATGCCACATAGGGTTTCAAGAGATTGAGGTGATAAATCTGTTTTGTGTCTATTTACCATTGTGATCAATCGTTATGCCACATAGGGTTTCGAGAAATTACAGTGATAAATCTGTTTTGTGAATCTTTATCAATACAATCAAAGGTTATGCCACATAGGGTTTCGTGAGATTGTGATGATAAAGGCTGTTTTGTGAAGACTTTGCTATTTCGATCAAGTGTTATGCCACACAGGGTTCCATAAGATCGTCTTGGTAAATTCTTAAATCTGTTTTGTGCCCAATAAGCTTGTTTAGATTGAGATGATAGTTGCGCCACCTTGCCCTCAAGTAGAGAATCTAAACCCGTTTATCGTCAGTTAGTCAAACCTTGCTCTGTTTCCTCTCAGCTCTGTTTTCCTGAGGAGATTGGATAGATTAAATTTAAGTTGTAGTTAGTAGATCCAAAACCAGAGAAAACTCACCTAACGTATAGGTTCTTTCAAGAAAGCCTTGTGCCTCTACCTGAAACAAAAAGACAGGACATAGTTTAGCTTATTTTCCTTTGCAAGTATTTTTGTCAAAGCACAACGAGGGAGCTTCCCCTCCTAATTTGAAGAGCACTCATTGCGTAGTGTACATAGGCTGTTCATAACAACTTCTACTCCAGAGGTGTTAGTTGTTACGGCAACAATGTTATTAAATTAATTATTTATTAAGTTATTCCCAAAAAATAAATTATCAAAAGGGATGACTTATTATTTAACTAATTTAATAATAAAAAGTGACTTAAGTGACTTAATAATAAAATAATGTCACTTAAGGAATAATCAAGAATCTTCTAGAAGTCTATTGGCGATGAGGTTGAAAAAGTATAAAAAGAGGCTTGGGCTATGCATTTGGACATCTGGAGTTGCAAACACTTATCTACTACACTGCTGAAGCTGAATGCTTAGCTTATTGTTTTCCAGTCTTCGTTTGTGAAAGACCAAACCTAGGTGGTTAAGTGCCAATTTCGGTTGTGCAGCACCAACCCTAGTTGGATAGTGGAGGAAGATACTTCAATCTTTCTCATTGGAGTTATTGCAATCATTGGAGGTCATTTTTTGAGAGATTTATGAGATATTTTGAGGTCTATAATTTTGCTTTAGTCTGCAGATCAGCCATGGGAGAAATTACATTTTCATTCATTGCTGTTCAATAAGGAGATATAATTTTGTTGGTACTTGAGGGATTGCTTCCTTTGGTGTTGGCAATCATTTTCATAACAAATTCGAGGAGCTTAGAGGCTGCATTTATTTATCTAAAGTATTGCTAGGAAAGAACAGAGGCGGCTGGGTGAAAGCATCGATTGGACCTAAGAGGAGTTCAATTTGCTTGGAATTTGATTGCTACTTCATCTCTCATCAAGGGCTTCAACATTCAATCAGGTTCCACTATTAGTAGTTCATAATTTTATTGCATATGGCAAAGTTTAGAGTTGCAGCTGTAGGTGCATATTTCCTTACCAACAATTATCATATTTTGTAATCAATGCAAATGCCAAGAGTCTTGGCTTATTGATGAGCATTGTATTGGATCATTGTGTTGTAATCAGAGATACTAATTTGCTGGTAATTTGTAGTTGTCATTGAGCAATTCTATATCATTTGTACTCAGCTTATAGCATGCATGCCAATTGTTTGACAAAATGTCAATTGGCTATAGGTTCTTTTTTTTGGCATAAATAATGTTATAATTTTGTATACCAAGTGTTTGTATTAATGCCACTTGGTTGTAAGTGCATAAATGCCATCTTAGGTTGCATCCAAAGTGTTTGTCATAGTTACTAGTTGTTGTAGCTGCATATTGCAATTAGTTTCAGTCACATATATGCATTGAATATTGCCAAAATAAGTTGCACATTCATGTTAGGTCATTATTTAGACAATTTAGAGTTATTTGCTAGCATCCTTATTGATGCTAAGTGAAGAAAAGTGTCATTATAGCAAACTGAAAACTTATATCAGTCATATGACCCTTGTATGTGAAGTGTTTGATGAAATTCCTTGAGCCTTCAATCAACATTTTGAGGTCAGATTTGAGTTGAGTCATTACACCCACGCCTTAGAATAGATTTAGAATCTCTAAACCCTGCAACCTATTTAAATTCTGTACTTTCTGGATAAAATAGGAAACCTGCGCTTCATTGATAAATTTGTCGAACTGTGAAAACCCCTTCCTCTGCTGTTGAACAATTCTGTAAGTCCCCTTGAAATACCAGCAAATCACATCGAGCCAACTGAGACTATTCGCATTGAAAGAATCTGGGAGTTGAATGCACGAACTCTCTCGCAATCTTAGCGTGCTGGATACTTTGATCAAGAGAGGATAGGGTAGCCGTTGGCAACTTTATTCTGCGTTGGTGCGGTCACGAAAAACACATCAACAGGTATGAGGAAAAACCTTGCCGCCTTATGTAAGAAAACTTCGGAAATTGTATAAACCAGCACCCATACCTTTCAATCAATTCGTGGGCTTCCCTCGAGATCTTGTGATGCATTCGCTCCTGAAGTGTTCTCGTGATGTGCATGGTGAAGGCGTCATTGACACGCTTGTAATGAGTAGTAATTGTCAAGTGCAACAGGGACAAGCCTCATGAATTTTGAACTGGTGAGAGCCACAACCAATAGGCTCCTTGTATGAAATTCCTCTGTATTTTGTCATACGGGCCAGCATGTAAACAACGTAAGAGCCCATGTAAAAGGTCTTCGTTCTCCTCAGGGTCAGGAGCTGCTCGTGCAAATTGTCATTGATCATTGTAGCCTAGTTAAGGTACTCCTTTCCTTCCAGCATGAGGTTGATGTAATAGAACATCCATGACTCAAAAATAAAAGCCTGAGGGCAGCCTCCAACTCGACTCAGCATCATGATAAGATCACAATACTCCTGCTTCAAGTCATCTGCTATAATTTTCCTTGGCAGCTTCGTATGAGAGGGCCTGGGGTTCCTCATCCAGCGAGTATTGATCGTCTCCGTACATCTCTCGAATGCAGAAGCATACATTCGTTCAGCTCGCTCCCTTGATTTGTAAATCATATTCCTGTGTGCTGGAATTCCAAAAGTTTCACCAATAGCTGCAGGAGTGAGGTTGCCGAGCACTTGACCATCTGGTGACATAATTGGTCTGTGATCCTTTTCATAGCAATTGGCGCACTCCATCATCAGCTCCGAACACTGAATGGCTGGTGGGAAACCAGCAGCTGCATATAATCCACTTCGAATGATGTTGTGTGAAGTGGTCGAAGGTTGATGATTACCAATCCCCAGCATTCTGTTCTTGAAAGTCTCCAAGTTGACAGAGCCCAAATTCATGTCAGCTAGCTTGCCCAACTTCGAAGTAAACTTTGACTCTGGCAAGAAAGACTTGCTCAGCTTCTTGATAACGACTTACCTGGATGCACCATTGTTGTCCTTGCCAGTTGTTCTTGCTTCAGCCATCTGCAAAACAATAAACATCCATTAGCAAATTAACTTAGAAAAATAAATAAAATGTTTTGCAGGGTTGCCAGTCGACTTCAAGAAGTTGCAATATTATTTCTCATTTGCAAACCTCAACTTCTGCTTCAACAGATTTCGAATTATCAATCACTTAGAAACAAATTTCTAAGCAAGCTTCAGCAACTTCAAATCTTGACAAAGTCGCCCACTCTACTTCAGCAATTGAACTCTCTTAAATTCGTACTTCTTCAACTTCAAATCAGATTCAGCAAGTTCACACTTTTTAGCATCCTTCAACTTCAGCAATATTCACTTTCAAAACTCAGCTTCAACAACTAGACTTCAATTCGTACAAACTCAAGTTTCAGCCTTCAACCTCAGCAAAATTTCGAACCTCCTCAATAGTTGCAGCCACAACAATTTTCAATCTTCACACTCAACTCAGCAAATCGAATCTTCCACTTGCACATTCACACTTCAGCTTCAGCAACTTCCTTCAACAAATTTCAAACTTCAGCCTCAACAACAAACTCAACACTTCAGCCTTAGAGCAAATTCGATTTTCCTCAGCTGTGAAAAAGAATGAATGAATCTTCAGCTCTTATAGGAAAATCGAATTCTAGAAGAAGGCTAAGTTTAGCAAGTGTATTAAATCTCCACTACTCCATTCGAATTTCCCTCCTCTGGCATTTTTGACACTTGTCTTTCGATGTTAGGAATCTTAATCTTCTAGAATTTCAACTTTGACTCGCATGTTTTAATTCACTTTCAAAAATGTTTAATTTAAATTCATCTTTTAATCAATTTAATTCACCAGCCGAAGCTCTGTCACTTGAATTTTATTTCTCCTTGGCTCTATAAAATTCATCTTGTGAAGAATTCAATCAAAAATATCTAGGCAATTCACTTTAAATTCATCGTCGAAGCATTTTCCTTTTGAAAACACATTTTATTCAAATTTGCCTTAGAAAATTTTAAAATTTCCCTTAGGAAAATTCATAATTGGAGCACTGATTAAATTCTTCATTCGAAAGGCATTGGTGAAGTGCAGAAGTCATAGAAATCCATTTCTCATTGAAGATCATCAGTACCCAGAAGAAAATTTTCTCCAAAACGTGAAGAATCCATGGGTATACAACGAACGGGTTCATTTAAATTTTTACAATTTTGAACCTTAGAAAAATATCATTCAATCAATTTAAATCCATTCTTCACATCTGTGATTGTCTCGAGTTGCCCTGACTTGGAAAGTTTTAAATTCATCCTGTAATGCAAGCACTCTCTGATTTCATCTCTGGCAACTCATTCGGGCTTCAGGAAAATTTTATCATCCTACACACTTTAGGCGTATTTTCTTAAGGAAGAAAATATTTTGCCTTAGAAATTTTTTTGAATTACTTAGCATTTTTGAAAATTTCGCCTTAGGAAATTTTAATTCAACTTCATTCATTTTAAGTCTGTATAGCTTCTGGATTTGATTGTGTGCAACAATTTTTGATGCTAAAAATTGTTGCACACAATCAAATCCAGAAGCTATACAGACTTATGATATGGATTGTGGAAACCTATTATCATTCATTCATTTTCCTGTGGTGAGAAAATTCTATCAACTTCACTTAGAAAATATTCCTTTTTAAAGCACATATCATGCCTAACATGCTTTATTTTATTCACCACCTTGTATTTTATTTCACACCTCCATCACTTTGGGTGCATTTAGCTTATTTCCACGCCTTAGCAATTATCATCTCTCAAGTCTAGGCGCATATTATACTTGAAGGGGAAAATTCAACTTCACCACGCCTAGCATACTTTACTTTCCACTCACCACCTTACACACTTGGGCACATTTTAGCATGAGAAAAAGATGGGCGCATATGACAAGAGGAGAGGAATAAAGCCTTTCAACGTGACTCTTGAGCTTCTTTGTTTTGTCTTCACATGGCCTCACTTGGGCGCATATAGCATGTAGAGGAGAATAACACATTTCTAACGCCCCCCTCCTTTGACTTGTTGACCTCCTTTTAAGATGGGCGCATATTGCCATGTGAGGTGGACGAGTTTCATACTTAGAGAATTTTTATTTGAACACCTAGCATCTTGCTTGTGAGGGCGCAAATGGAGGGTGGTGGAAGATGAAGTACATTGACCCTTTTGACTTTCTCATCAAACCCTTAGAGTGGGCGCATTTGGCTGTGTGAGGGATAAACTCAACACTTAGAAAATTTTCAAACATGAGACCTTGCATGAGGGCGCATTTTACCATAGGAGGTGGATGAAACCTTTAGAAATTCTCATTGACTTTTCTACCAACTTTTCCTTGGGCGCATTTTAGCTAAGCAGGAGGATATTCATACTTACAAATTTTCTTGCATCATGTCTGTGAATAGGGCGCATTTTGCCTAGGCAAGAGGATAAACTTTATGCCTTAGAAATTTTTCTGGCTTCAACTGAAGATGGGCACATTTTCATGGTGGTGCAGGATGAAGTCTCAGACTTAGCCAATTTTTTCTTCATCTTCGTCAGCTTCTTCATGCCTTACTATAAATAGTAAGTCCCTTGATTTTCAAACTTCAGAAGCTCAGATTGGTTTGAAATTTTGAACACTGGATCCTCACGACTTCATCAACTTGTTGACACTACTATTTCGGGTTTGCTTGCTATTTTTAGTCCATTTCTGAAGGTGGTTTGCTATTTATAGTAACTGCCTACTTCTGATACCTCCACAACTCCGTTTGATTTGAAATTCGAATGACGTGCTCCTCACCACATGACTTGTCTGTTGATGTTGGCGCCCACTACTGACTTTCTATTTTTAGCCAGTTTCCAAAATGACTTACTATAAATAGTAAGTGCTCCGTTTGCCCTCAAATTTTACCAGCGAATAGCCTGAAAGATGCTGATCGCGGTGGTTTACACTGGTTTTCGAAAATTCTGACTTTTTACCCCTCCTTTTGGGTCTCGAAGCTAGAAACCCTAATTTGTCTTGCATGCGTATCAAATGACCTCTTTTTGTTCTTGTTTTTGTTGTATTGCAATCAACTCATGATTCTGAAGTGCTAGGAAGCGGCTGCTGGGATGCATCTGCTAAAAATAGTAAGTTCCTAAATGAGTGATTATCTCTGTTTGCATGTTACATCACTGCATAGCTCTTGAAAAACCCATAAAGAATATGCAGACATGCAAAGGAAACCTTGACATGCAAACCCTAAAAATGGCCTCGGAGGGCTGAACTCTAAAAATCGTTATCTCGCTTTGCATGTCACACCATCGCGAAGGGCTCCGAAAACCCAGAACGAATCTCCAGACATGTGTTGAAAAACTCTGCATCTAAGCCCTGAAATTTGCTCTAGAAGCTGAACTGCTAAAAATAGTAGTCCATTTCAGCTCAAATTTTTCTGGTGAGCAGCTTGATGTGTCTTGGATGTAGTGTGACTGTCGGAATTTCAAGAATGTTGACGGAATGCCCGGAATTACACACTTACTAAAAATAGTAAGTAGTCGGAATCTGATGAAATTTCAGTGGAAGCTTGCTGGAAGCACACTGACCTTAATGTTAATCCCTATTTTGAATATATTCACCCTTTTCGATCTCGGACTGACCAGAAAGATGGAAACCCTAATTTTCAGACTCGGCCAAATTTCACGTTTAAGCTCAATGGCGAAGACATCCCTCGAAAGGCAGATAGAAAAGAGACAGGCAGAGAGAGAGAAAACCAAAGCCAAAAAAGACCAGAATGGAGCAAAAATTAGGCGTCCCCATTTTGAATGGGGCGATGTGTGAAAAGGTCACAACAAGCGGCAGTCGTTACCTATTTTGCATGAGCGTAGGCCGGGACAACCTACATTCATATCTAGAGAGGCACCTTCGACTCTGGAGGCAGAGCAGCAGGGTCATAATCATGAGTTCCAGCCACACAATGGCATGTCAGTGGCAGACGTGACTAGATTTTATGGAGTATTCGACATTGGCACTTGAGATCAGGTAGTCTTTGAATTTTCATGAGTTTATGGATGTGCATAAACCTAGAGGGGGAGGTAGATTTGACCGCAGAGCTCCTCAGCACCAACAGCGACAGCCACAGGTGAACATGGATCTTCAGTATGCAGTCAACAAGATTATCTTGCCTTACTTTGATTGCTCTGATAAGAGTTCAGCGAGGTCTTGGGTACAAAAGTTAGAGAATCACCTATCATTGAGACCTATGCAGGAGGATGAGGCCATTAAGTTTGCTACATTGCATCTTGATGGGTTGGTGCATGACTGGTGGCATCACGGCATGTACACACTTGGTCATCACACAGTTACTACTTACTAGGAGTTCACCAGCAGACTCATATAGCGTTTTGACAAAAAGGATCTAGAACTTTATTTTAGAGAGCTAGCTCAGCTCATATAGACAGGTAGTTTGGATTCCTACATCGGTGAATTTCAGAGGGTTGCAATCATGGTGATAGGCATTTCAGAGAGGAGACTTGTTATTCTCTTCGTCGAGGGATTGTTGGAGCCGATGAAGTTTAAGGTGAAGGGGAAACTTGATGTCATCAAAGCCATCAGAGAGAGTAATCTGAGGATGGTATTGTACAGACGGATCGAGAGACTCATTTGTCATGATATGGTTGATTGGGTTGCAGAGTGTATGTTATTACCAGCACAGCAGGAGCAGCAGAAGGTTGAGTACCATCCAGACATTCAGATACTAAGGACTAAACACTCTAAAGTGTTTAGTGACATTCCACCTGGTAGACCTCCAGACAGAGGAACCGAGCATATCATCAAGTTGGAGGAGGGCGCAAAGCCCATTATGATTACACCCTACAAGCATCCGAAACGGCTCAAGGATGAGATAGAGAAGATAATCAATGAGTTGTTGGCTATGGGGCATATCAGATCTAGCAAGTCACCTTTTGCTTAATTGGTCGTATAGGTGAAGAAAAACGATGGATCACTTCGGATGTGTATAGATTACTGCCAGCTCAATAAGAAAACAATTAAGAACAGGAACCCGATACCTCACATCGATGAGTTGATTGATGAGTTAGACGGTGCTATCTTCTTCACGAAGATTGACTTGAGATCTAGGTACCATCAGATTTAGATGAGGGAGCAGGACATAGAGAAAACCGCTTTCAGATGCCATTGCGGTCACTTCGAGTTCTTGGTTATGCCTTTTAGTCTAACCAATGCACTTGCTACCTTTCAGGCTACCATGAACAAGCTACCTTTCAGGCTACCATGAACAGGGTCTTCAGTTCTCAGCTACGGAGATTGGTGTTGGTCTTCTTCGATGACATTCTGGTGTACAGTAGGTCATGGGAGGAGCATTGAGCTCATTTGGATATAGTTCTGAGTATCTTGGCCGAGGAGTCCTTTTATGGCAAGGAGTCCAAGTGTGAGCTAGGCATGGCGGAGTTGTTGTATCTTGGGCACATCATCAGTGCCAAGCGAGTCAGTATGGACCCTGAGAAGGTCCAAGCTATAGTTGAGTGGCCAGTACCAGAGAACCTTACGTAGCTCAAAGGATTCATTGGGTTGTGTGCTTTTTAAAGGAGATTTGTTAGCAGGTTCTCACGTCACGCCGCACCCCTTACTGATTTGACAAAAAAAGGGGCTTTTGCTTGGTCACCACAGGCTCAGGAGTGCTTTGACAGGTTTAAGGTGATTATGACTTCATGTCCAGTGTTAGCATTACTAGACTTTACGAAGTCATTTGATTTTTACTGTGATGCTTCAGGAGAGGGCATTGGTGCTGTTTTGATGCAGGAGAGATACCCTATTGCTTTTGAGAGTAGGAAGCTTAGGGGTCCTGAGAGGTTCTATAACATCTATGACAAGGAAATGTTAGCCATTATGCATGCTTTGGCTAAGTTCAGGCAATACTTGGTGGGCAGCAAGTTCAGTGTGCATATAGACCACAATAGCCCGAAACACTTCGTTGGACAGTGAGACCTAAATGAGAGACAACAAAATGGGTCAGCAAACTGCAATCATATGATTTTGACATCACCTTTATTAAGGGAAAGCAGAATGTTGTAGTTGACGCCTTGTCTCGCAGACCTCAGTTGAATGCTATGGCACAGATCTCCGAGGATTGGAGGCATCAGATTATTACGGAGTATGCTAAGAACCCATGGGATTCTAGCATTGTTGATGGGACAAAGCAGGATAGTAGGTATACCGTTGTGAATGACTTGATCATTTACAAGGGGCGGATTTTTCTGGTTCCTGATTCAGAGTTGATGGATACAATTCTGAGAGCCTTTCATGATCTTCCTATGGCGGGCCATCCCGATTATTTCAAAACATATAAGCTGGTACGGGAACGGTTTACTTGGAAAGGGGTAAAGACTGATGTTCTTCAGTATGTATGAGAGTGTTCTGTTTGCCAACAGAACAAGCAGGAACACACATATCCTACTAGATTGCTTCAGCCACTTCCGATACCTGATAGGAAGTGGGAATGCTTATCAATGGACTTTATCACGGGTTTGCAGAAAGCCAAAGGTAAAGATTGTATTTACATAGTTGTTGATCGGCTGACAAAATATGCACACTTCTTTCCAATCACCACTACATTCACAGCATTGTAGACTGCGAAGCTTTTCTTCAGAGAGGTATTTAGGCTACATGGGTTGCCTTAGACTATAGTCAATGATAGAGACAGTCGGTTCATGAGCAACTTTTGGCAGGAGTTGTTCAGACTTTGTGGGACCAAACTAACACCTAGTACCAGCTACCATCCATAGATAGATGGACAGATAGAAATTGTCAATAAGTGGGTGGAAGGATATCACCGCAATTATATAGCTGGACAACAGCGAGCTTGGGTGAGGTGGATATACCTCTGTGAGTATTGTTATAACTCTACTCACCACATGACTGTATAGATGACGCCCTTCATGGCATTGTATGGGTATGAGGCGCCCAACCTTTTGGATTTGGTATTGAGTGATAGCAGAGTGCCTAGTGCAGGTGATATGATGTAGGATCAACAGGACATTTTGAGGTCTCTCAGAGACAATATCCAACGGGCATAGAATCAGCAGAAGCAATATGTTGATCAGAAAAGGGTTGAGCGTTCTTTTGCAGTGGGTGACATGGTGTATTTCATGTTATAGCCATACCGTCAGTACACTCTGCGGAAGAGTGGTGCAGAGAAGTTGAAACCTCGTTACTATGGTCCATTCCAAGTTATCAAATGAGTGGGCGAGGTTGCTTATGAGTTGGACTTACCGGCAGATAGCAGGGTTCATAACGTATTTCACGTTTCACGCCTGAAGAAGGCGTTGGGTCAACATGTGATTCCCTCTCTAGTACTGCCACCCCTTGATGACGAGGGGAAGTTGATATTAGTGCCTGAGGCCATCCTTGATGTTAGAGAGAATCTTTGGAGGCGGGTCATAAGAGAGTATCTGATTAAGTGGAGAGACTTGCCGGTTGAGGATGCTACATGGGAGTTAGAGGAGATTCTACAACATCGAGAGCTGAGATTGCTTGAGGACAAGCAATTTCAGGGAGGGCGGACTGTAATGTCCCCTTCCTAGGCAATACGGTTATTTCTTAGGTTAGCCTATCATTCAGATCCTCGTAGGCTGACAAAAGTGTTAAGAGGACCACTTGAGGCAGTTGTCCAGCGTTTGGGAACATCACTCTAGCAGTTAATTCAGGTTTGGGCCTTTGTGGACACTTACAGAGTGATTTAGAGGTACTTACTATTTATAGTAAGTCAGGCAGGCAGGAGTTGCTATTTTTGGCAGGGCACCTGATTCAATTGGTCAGCTCAGTTTTGACCTGGTTTGATGATTTGATGAGCAAACAGGGATTATTAGAGCATTTAATAATAATTAAAGAGGTTATTAATTTGACTTTATAATATAAAGTCATTTTAATGAAATGTTAAAGTTATTATTAAAATGGCGAATTTTAAATTATTTTAATACTTTATAATGGAGGGGAAATTTTAATATTTAATGAGTTAATACTCATTAATAAAAATCAAGCCATTTATTAATGATTGGCCTAAGTATTTCAAAAGGGCGAATTATTATATTATTAAATGCAAATGAGCTGATTTTTGTGAAGGGTCAACTTTTTGAGAGAAGTTATATATTTCTTTAATGCAAATCAAACTCATTATGTTATGATTATCCGAATTTGTCATTATTTCTCTCTGAGAGCATTGGGGTTTGAGAAACAAGGGTTTCTGTAGATCATTGGGTTTTGAAGAACTTTCCCTCTTCAGAATCAGGCATACTGAGACTGTGCAATACCAGTTGAAGCTTGTCAATAGGGTGACTTCATTCAGAGGTTACATTTGGGCTTATTGAGATAGTTTCAGAAAGGGTTTGAGCAGAGATTATTCATCTGAGCAATAAGGCGACTTACCTATTCCTTTATTTAGTTATCTAGCACGATTTTCAAGGTTGTACGGATTCCATTATTGTTGGTTGGGAGGCCATACCACACAGTTGAAAGGCCGTACTTATGCAAGTTGAAAAGCCTTTCCTTTTTGCCTTTTGGTTTCTCCAATTTGGACGCCTAGATCTCTAGAGTATTCTGCATCTTATTCGAGGTTGGAGACATTAGTTTTGAAGCTGGCCGTACCATTCATCATCATTTTTGGGTGGCTGCAATAACCAGGTTTTCTGAATAAATGTTATTTCCTTTTTCTATGCATGTTGATTAATCGCAATTGTAATCAGTTTGGAAGAACAATAAATCATTTGGCATTAGTCTATCGATTGTATTCTTTCATATTTAGATCTGTAGTATTTTATTTTAATTCCTCAAGCATTTTCTTTCAAAATCGCACCATTTCTTATTATTGGCAAAAACTACAAAAAAATAAAAAACAAAGAAAAACAAATAAAAACCTAGCATTCTTAGTCGGTGGTCGAGTTGAGAGACACCTGGTCTCTTACAAAGTTCTACCCTAGCTTCAAACAGACACTGCTCTACCCGAGCTCTTGTCTGATTAGCATATTCAATTGTTCATGATTTGGCCATGAACCTAGTTCTTTTAGGAAATCTACCAAGCAACTTAGGGGATAAGAAACATTCAGTGGCTCCAATGTTTATTAAAATGGTTATTAGGTTCCCGTAAAGCATACCTAGAGTTTCAATAGGTGTGGCCTGATATTCTGCCTGGTTGTTATCTACTGCTGCATAAATTCTTCGCTGGACGGCTGTCTGCTAAGGTGGTAGAGGCTTTCGTTACTGCTGCCCATGCTGATTTTTAGTAGGGCATTGGTTAGCGTAATGTTCTCCACATGTGAAGACTCCTCTTAGTGGTCCCTTCTTTTCTGTACCTTTGTTTGAATTAGCTTATTCCTTCCTAGTATTGTTATTGCCTTTTTTATCCTTCTTATAATCATACTAATTATTCTTTTAGCCCTTCCTTTTGAAATTCTGGGGTGACTGATTCCATTTGCCTTTGTTGCGATTTTTATCCATGAAAGAATCATCCTTTTTCAACCTCTTCTCCTACCGCACAACTTTTTCATAAGCTTCATCCATAGTCTAAGGTGCCAAAACATCCACTGGACCCACTATACGGTTTTTCAATCCCATTATGAACTTCCGAACTCGAAAGTTTTCATCTTGCTAATACTGAGGAACATATTTTAAGTCAACCAAGTATACTTCTCGCAATACATTTTGACAGTTAAGGGTCCTTTTCTGAGATTTTCAAAGTCCAACATCTTTTGATCATAATACAACTGTGGAAGCCATCTCTGACGAAAAGTTCTCACAAATTGATCCTAGATCACTTCTGCTACTGCTAGACCCAATTTAGCTCTTTTATTTTCTAACCAAGTAGCGGCTTCTCTTGCCAACTGGTAGGCTGCCCATGTTGCTTAGGAATTATCTAAGTAATCCCTTAGCGCAAAATATTTTTCCGTTTTAGTTAACCATGCCTTAGCAGCATCTCTTGAAGCGGAGCCCTCAAACTTGGGGTTTTTGATCTTTTTCATGTCCTTAGTAAGTTCATTAGCTAAACGACTTCTCTTGTTTCCCAAGCTCAATGTTTTAGAGTTATCTTCATGTTGGTCACTCTGGGTTTCAGACCTTTCGTCTCTCATCTTAGGTTGTCCTTCTACCTTTCTCTCAAGGTTGACTAATCGGGCCTGAGTTTCATTCATCAAATTCAATAGCTGATCTAATTTATCCATAGGATTGTTGTTATCTTGATCCCCTCTACACCCATTTCCAGAATTATCCATTCCAATGAAGTTCCTGTAGATGTTGGTAGTTCTAGGTAGTCTTGGTTTTTAATTTTTAAATAGTTTACACAACATAAGTTAAAGAAGTTTTCCCATTGCAAATAAACAATCAAATATTTGCTGACTCAAGTTAATTATTAGATTTCAAGCAAAATAGCTTACCAAATTTGATATTGATTCAATTCAAAATTATTTACAAAACAACTATGACTTCCTATGATAGATTCAATACATAGTTGCTACAAAAATTCTATCATTACCCGTGATATATTCTTTACATAAATGTTACAAAATTTCTATCACTACTTGTGATAGATTCAATACATAAATGATACAAAATATTTATCACTACTTGTGATAGATTCAATACAAAAAGATTACAAAATGACTATCACTTCCTGTGATGGATTCAACTCAAAATATTTAGGAATCATTTTCACTATCAGTGATAGGTTCCTCTTGATCACTAAACTCTGCAAAGGAATAAGTCTGTATCTAGGAGTTGGGATTCAATCTTCTTTAGATGTTTTTCGTTTGGTCTTGTTATTTGAAAGGTTCTCAGTGCTGGTTTTGTTTATCTTAGCAAGTATGGCGGACTTAATAGTTTCCTTCCTTGAGGTAGTCCATTTTTTTCTTTCCTTCCGAAGTCTCTTCAGAGCTTCAACCATTGTTTCTGAATCCAAAGGAAAAGAGCAGCTTGAATAATCATATATAAGTCTGATTTTCCACAATCGGACGGAAACAACGTCTGGGATCTTCTTCTAGGGTGTTTTTCGCATCTTCATCTTGGAAAAATACCGACAGTTGGTTTCAGTTTTCTATGTTTTGCATGATGAGCCCTGAGGTTCAGTGTTGAACCTGGTAGCTTTGATACCATATGTAACACTCTAACTAATCTACAATTTAAGAATGAAAACTAACTACTAGTTTCAGCTGAAATGTAACTAACTAGATTTCATACTAGGGTTTCCTTTGCAATATCGAATGGAAAAGATAAACAATTTGAACAATAACAACATAATCAATTGATCAACTAACTTTTAGTTTTCAATTTCAGATGAAAAGGAAACAATCAACTGAATACATGTAACCGAAAGTCACAGTAGGATAATAACTAACTTTTCTTTACTTTCAAAATGAAAAGATCATTTATTATAGCTATGAAATAGACATGCTAAAGAATTTATAACTGAAATTAAGAGAGAGAGAAAGAGTTACGAGAAAGTATAGTTTGAATGCTTCCAGCTGGAATGCTTGAGAAAGACTTGGTCATCAAGGGAAAAAGAAATATCATCAAGGGATTTTCTACCCAACCAAAGACCTATTGGTCTCCCGTGTTTGTTCAACTGAAGAAACCCGACCCTTGACGAGGGTAATCAATAAAGTATCACATAAATATCATCATGCCATCTGAGCCTGGTGTCAAGAACCTATACTACCCGGTCGATCCTTCGCTATAGGTTACTCCTAACTAGAAAGACCATTCTAACCAGGGGTATTTCTGGTTTTTGGTGGCTGACAAATGCTTAATGTAAGCATAATAACTTTAGCCAAGGATTTTTATTGTTAATGGGCAGAACTGTGCCATCAACACTCTCACCCTTGCTCAACATGATAATACTTGATTCAAGGGTTTATATTACAATGTCTTGGTTCCAAATCATTCTTCTTGATTTAAGGTTAAGTTGTTTACTTTAGGCATATAAAGAGAGACTTGTCTCGCTATCATTTTTCATCTTTAAGGAATAATCTACTTACTTTAAACATATAAAGAGAGATAGAAAGAGAATTGTAACCCACGAAGGTCTCTCTAGATTAAATGCACTCCGATTGGAAAGAGAGATAGGTACGGTTACAACTTAGAAATTGAAGAATAGAGTATAAAGAAGTCTTCGGCTAAGACAATGGCAGAATAGACCATAGAGCATTAAACGAAAGCTCAAACCAACGTTCAAGTTCAGATTTGATTAAGGAAGAGGAAGTTGAATGCAAGGATAATAAAATACACAGGGTCAAACAAGAAAAAGTCTTTCAATAGACATGTTCTAGTAATTAGCAAACACTGATTTCATTGTGATTTCAACAAGACGAAGAAATACAACGAATCTACTTTTAAACATGATGATGATCAGATCAAATATGGCTTTGTCGATGATAAGCATTATCAATAAAAGATTCTCATTACGTGTCTGGCAAGACGACTATAGCTTGGCGAATTATTTGATGTCTTTCCACCACAATCAGCTTGGGCGTCAAGAGCTGCTTTGCTGACTGAAAGAATGAATGGAGACACATAGAATGTGGAACAAGCAAAAAGCGCTTGTCCTAAGTTGCCAATTGAGAAGGCCGAATTGGGAGAATGAATGCCAATGAAATATGCTAACCAATTTTTTGATAGATTTTCACACAAAATCAACACTTCGCCAATTGGATTAGCGTTAGCATCAAAAACTGAAATCCAAGCTTGAAAGAACTCAACGCCAAGAATGCACACTCAATCCCAAGGAAGGATAGGTGTTGTCATATGGCGGAGAAACTAAAGAATAGTACTTGAAAATGAAACAAACTCAACCTTAAGAATGTGCACTCAAGATCCCACCGAGGGTGAGGTGCTAACATATGACGGAGTGATTAATTGAAAACTAAAACTAATAGGTGGATAACCAGCCATGAAGATACAACTATCTAATTCATCCGCTGCGGTGGGCATCCACTGAATAGTGGGAATTCACCACTTGAGAGTGGGTACAAAAGATAACAAGTTCGTTCTCCACACTGGCGGTAAACCATCCAGGGGTAGTTAATAAGAAATTAAACAAGTAGTTGCAGCAATAACATTGGTTGGATTAGTACTACTAAATCTCAACTTTACAATTCAAAAGACTGCAAATACGAGTATTACAATGATAGAGAAATAAGTCAAGAAGAGAAGAATGAATACTAATGATGTTCCTCTACTCTTCCAATGATAGTGTTGTCACCTAGAAATGCACCCTACGCACAGTGATGGAGACTGAGCTTTCTAGTGAAACATGGGATCATTTCAAGGCTATGGGTCACTTGAAGTTGAAATGAACCTCCGAAGAAGGCAGGCTTCCTTTGGGTATCACCTAAACTAATGATTCAGTAAAGGGAAAAGGGGGAAGGAGTACATGAATGAAACTAAATTATGGTGATACATCGAGTTTGATGAGATCAATGGAATACTTAGAGTGCACTTGAAATTTGTCAATGATCAGAAAGATACATATCAAATTCTATGAGCTACACATTAATATGTCACAAACAGGTTTGATACACACACTTTTTCAATAAAGGAAAGACTTTCACATAATAGAATCTATTGTGATTATGTAAACACAACTTTGTGATTCATATAATGGTGCTTTTTACAAAGGAGGGCATGAAATACCAAATAAAGTTATAAAGGGATAAAAAGAATTCACAAGATAACTTGATTATTAACTTGAAATACACAACACTTTGCAAGAATAGTAATGGAAAACTAAAGCATCTACAGAGGCCAAGGCAACTCTGTACTTTATATTCCAAAATCGAAGTGAGTTACAAAACATACACCAACTGAGAGAGGATTGCTAAAAATCACTAACTCTTTTTAATGCATTATTTGAATTGCTTACAAAAAGACAAAAAATGCCTTATATATCAAAAATGTGTCGACCCCTTAGGGTTTACCAAAATATCAGTCCTCAGAAAAAACTATCCTTAGATCTTTTGATTGAAATTAATGCCTCATTCCTGCGTGTCCTTGCTGTCCATGTCGGTGAAGGAGTTGCTTCCATGAATGGTCCTCTTCAGATCTTTCGCAGCTACCACATTCATTTCCTAGTCTCGTGTCCACTTTCTAACCTCCTTGTCGAGCGCTTTGAATGCTCCTGAGCTCAGAACAGATACACGTTGCTTTTCATCCTGTTGATCTTCTTCATCCTAGTCAGACTGCCACGGCTCGCTTTTAGCTTTCTCTGATTGGTTGAGCATACTCCACGTAGATTCTTCGGGTGGTCAAAAGCTTCTCTTGTAGAATCGCATGTTGGTGAGACACTAATCGTGTCTCCTCGATGCGATTAAATCCTCCTGCAACCATCGGCATAACATGCAACAATCGGCGAGAGTTCATAGCGAGCCCAAAAGTCATACCAATATTGCCTCCTCCAATCGCTAAGACCACACCAAGTTGGCAAGGCATTACTCCGACGGTTGGAAGCTACACCGATGTCATATATGTCGGGGAGACCTTCTGCATTCGGCGAGACCTTTTGTCGAAGATGCTTCCCCTCGCTGAGAGCTCACTTTTCTTATCGGGGTGACATCTTTATATCGGCAAGACCTCATGCCGAAGGCACCTTCTCATACCGCTGTGCTACTCTGTCGGTGTGACATTTGGGTTGGCAAGACCCTACGCCAACCCCCTTATCCTTGGGCGAGCATGAAACATGTCAGAGAGACATCACCGGTTGGGGAGACCTTTGTCCGACTTGGAATATTACACCGAAGGCTCCCTTTATCGGCAAGACCCTCCGCATCGTTGAGACCTTATGCCGAAGGCAAAATCCTTCTGCGAGCTCTTTTTTTCCCGTCGGGGAGACCTCACTATATCGGCAAGACTTCTTACCGATGTCAAACTTTCTCGGCAAGGTCTTTTTGTTGTCGGCGAGACTCCTGCCGAAGGAAAAACACATATTGAGACCCCCTTTATCTTTCGGCGAGACCACCTCTGTTCACCGAGACATCACAGCGATATCAATTTCTCTCGGCGAGGCTCTGGCCAGTCGCCGAGACGTCTTGGCGACCTGACCTTCCTTTTCGCGAACTGGGATCCAGTCGGAGGGACTTTCATGTGTCGGCGAGACTTCCTTCCGTGCTTCTCGCATTACACCGAAGGCACAAGGCTCATTGGCGTGACTTTTTGTTATCAATGAGACCTCTTGCCGAGCTCGCTTCCCTTCGGCAATACATCTGGAAGGTCTTGGTGACTCTCTCCTTAGAGGATTTTCATGCTGAACTTGAACAAGGCAGGCTTCCCAACTGAGTTCCCTGTGACCTAGCATCAGACACATAACTTTTGCCCTTGTGCGAATGTTCCATTTGGCCTTCTCGAACCTCTGTCACATGATTTATCCTGCCTGATTGAGCCCGTTGGTAAAAATTGAGCAATAGATAGAATTAAGACCAAAACAGAAATCATACGAATCTCATATAAAAACAGAGTTTTTGGAATTCTGATCAGCAAACTGTAACATCATAAAATGTTCATAACTTCATAAAATTACCTCCGATTTATGTGAAACGAAGATCAATGTGTTACTGGAGGATAGCCGCCCAAGTTCTGATGAAGAAACAACAAATAAAACTCAGCAATTAATTTCCTTTGCACAAATCCCAATGTCCAGAATGGTACAGCCTTGAGCTAGGGCGATTTTGCAAGTAAAAATCAGAAACTCACAATTAAAATCTGAAACTCTCCAAAGATGGTCGCCTTGAGTGTAGAAATGGAGTGGAAAAGTACCCACAAGCAAATTAAATTCACTCCAAAAGCTGTATGCAAAAACCACCTTCAACTGTGACTGAATCAGCAACTTCAAAACTGAAAATTTCATCAAAAATCTTCATCTGTTGAGCTCAATCTGCTAGTCTGATTTGAGAAGCAGCAAAAGGCCAATTAGGTGTTTTATTTCAAACACGAAATTGGTAATTGGCTAGGAGGTAGCATCCTGGAAGCAAAACATCATTTGTTTTTTTGATAGCATAACAGTATAATGAGGAAAATTGGATGTCAAAGCTGGAGCAAAACCTTTATTTTATAGAAGCTCATAAAACTCTTCAAATTCTTGAGAAGGCACACCACAAGACACAAGAGTCTTTTCAAATTCCAAAAATCAATTAATTCTTCAAAATGGCGTCCCTTTTGCAAGCTAATAAATTTCACTTTATTTAAAAATATATCTCCTAAAAAGTGGCGTCCACTTTTCCCAAGGCATTAGAGAAAAATTAAAATATAATAACACCTCATGAAGGTGTCCCCCTTCCAAGTCCCTCTTTTAAACACAACTTAAAGTTGTTCTCCTAGGCCAAGGGGTCAACTCCAAATTAAATCATTAATGCCTTAATTCACCAAAATAAATCCTTTAGAAGCCAAACTTGAATTGCATTAAATGCTCCAATTGAAAATGAAGACCTTGAATATTATTAACTGCATACTGCCCAAAAATAGAATTTACTATAAATAGTAAACTCCCTGAAAGATGGGAACCCTAATTTTACCTCAAATGAGCCTACAGGCTTCTAGGATAGGTTGATGAGTGTCAGAACAGATCACTGATGAGAAGGGGACATTACAACCAACCCGATAATGAAAGAGATGCTCAACTATTATCAGACAATGTTTGGCAGAGAGGAGAGTGAAGTTGCAATTCAATTGAGAATGGAAAGAATCTCTAGTAATGCAGAATGAATGAAAGGAAAATTGCCAATGCCAAAAGCGAGCGAGAAAGGAAGAGAGAGGGAGGGATAGAACCTCAGTTAATGGAAACCCTAATTTTACCTCAAACGAGCCTACAGGCTTCCGGGATAGGTTGATGAGTGTCAGAACAGATCATTGATGAGAAGGGGACATTACAGCCAACCCGATAATGAAAGAGATGCTCAACTATTATCAGACAATGCTTGGCAGAGAGAAGAGAGTGAAGTTGCAATTCAATTGAGAATGGAAAGAATCTCTAGTAATGCAGAATGAATGAAAGGAAAATTGCCAATGCCAAAAGCGAGCGAGAAAGGAAGAGAGGGAGAGATAGAATGCCGATTAAAAAAGAAACCTTGTCAAACATCCCAGTCCCCAAGATTTCTCTGAGTGTGCAGCTGCATGTGTTCACTCTCTTGGACGTTTCACAAGAGTGGTGTTAAGGTGGTGGGGAGTTACAACCTCCCAGTCGCATTGTCGCCCAAACATTTTTTTTTATTTAAACCATAATATTTATCCATCGGCTTAAGAGATAGTCTTCTAATTTAAACTTTAATATTTTATATTAATAATAATTGCCAAGGTGAACCTAAGATGAATTATAAGACTCCTAGAGATATACGATGATGCACAAATTAATTTGACTCGCTTTGATAATTATTTAATTAGGTGATACTCAACCAAGGTTACGACATCAATATAGCTATCTTACACCAGCTTGAGGCTTGATGATAATTTTGATTCTTTATTAACTACAACCTCTCCTTGATGATATTTCCCTTTCCCTTGAGGTGTTGGCTATCCTGCAACCACTTGACAAAAAGAATTAGGGTTAGACTGTTGTCGATTTATATATATTTAAATATAAACTCATGACCACATTCGTTTACACATATATAAGAAAATCATTCATATTTGCAGTTACAATATAGAAATTAAAATTCTTTTCCCAATTTCACATTCTCATGGAAGGTAGTTCAATGCTACTAACATAACTATCATAATTTAATTGCCATAATCTTGTTCTAGACAAAAGGGATGTAACAATCAGAGTCGAATGGCCTGAATGAGGGCGTTTGGGGATGGTGAGGTCTTGGCGTGAGGTTTGCACCATAGCTGTAGCTTCTCATCAGCAGTTCGAGCACTTCCAAGGTTATGGGCTAGTGTACTTCCCAGGTCTGATGATAATACACAGTCATGTAAATGGATAATGCTATTATTGTATAATCTGAAAGTATATTGTTGCTATAGCTCAGATTGGGCATTTTGTGTATGTAAATCAGTTCGTTATATTGCTCTGAATATATTCGTGTATGGCTGTAGCATTGTAACTGCTGTTGTAGTTGTATGACAGTCTACATCAGGGAAAAATGTTGTAGAATCTGATTTTAAAATCTTTGAATGCATTCTATTGAAAAATCTTCACATTTCTTGCAAAGAAACAAGATAAGTTTGATAAAATGGAACATCTATTTAACTACAACAATCGAAAAACCTTGCACTTTCCGGGAGGGTATTTTACACATTAGCAACTTCAGTATCTCTATATGGTGCAAAGCAAGTACCTATACACTATAGTATTTGGGAGACAATGCATATGCAAGTAGATGCAATGGTGGGTTCATCTTGTTCCAATGGTGATGAATGATTTTTTCAATACTTTGAAAAAATGTTTCTTCGGTGTTATTCTCTTTTTGTGCTATTATGACCTTTATTTTTTGTATCATGGAGTCAATGCCATCATAGATTTCGCCCAAACATGGTCGATCTATATCAGAAAACTTGATCATACTCATGATAGGCTCGGTGAAACTAAAGACATAGTCCACACGAGCCCACCTATCGTCATCTAGGATCAATGATTTGACCTTTTGGGCCCTCTCTAAATTTGATTGCTTCCAGATACTCCATTGGTTGCTAATAACCATGACACCCAATGGCTCTCACATCTTCACTAGTTTTCTCAAAATGATTGCGTGTGATGCAAATTGTGTCTCAACAACCTAGGATCATGTAAAAAATAAGTTAATAACACATTAAAATATATTATATAAGTATACATGGCTTAAATAAAATCCAAAAAAAATAAATTAAATAATTAAATTAAATTTACCTTCATTAATTTCGAAATTTGAGAAAGTCTTGAAAATGCCTTGTGACATATGGTGGTTTGTCACAAACATTTGGATCTCCTCACCCTCTAGGTATTCACTCACTCTACTTTAGTGCCAATTGCTTTCATCACCAAGTTCAGGGAGTGTAATGGTGTCCAAAAAATGTGTTCATACGTTTCCTCAACCAAAGCAACTGCAGCCCTGGAATTTTTCGCATTGTCTGTAATGATTTGAACATTTTTAGGACGCACCATCTCTTTGCACTCATTGAGGATTTTATAAATGAATTTTTCATCCTTGATTTTCCCCACCAAATCATCCAATTTCTAAAAAATTGCCCCTTTGAGGGACACTACAATAACATTTATTAAAGGTTGATTTTTGCATTCTTTGCATTTATTAGAAACAATAGACACAACTGTTTCAATCCAAGAATCCCTAATTAGTTTTAGTGATGTATCTACTATTATTTTTTCTCCTTCCAATAAGGTGGTGCACAGCTTTTCATACCCAAGACCTATGAAAGCAGAAGGTGCACTATTGGCTGTTGCCACCATTTCATGCCAATATGGTGATCTCACCAAGTTGAAAGGAAGACCATTGACATAAATGCAACGTGCAAATTTTTCCTTTGCAACGCCACTTGCTTCATTTTGAAATGCCTTATCCAATGGGCCTCTTTTGCGTGAAGGAGTGGGATTATCTATTTGGATAGAGGGTGTCTCCGAGAAAGGATGTTGAGAGGCATTACTGAATTTGTAGGTAAAGTCATTGATTTTCTTTCTGCTAAAGGATGAGATCTTAATTTTTCTCTTTCACTCACAACATCAACTTGTTCTTGTTCTCTAATGAATGCCATAATTTTTTCTATTGGCAACCCCTTCTTGTTTCACCCTTCACATATTCTAATCCCTTTCCCACTTTGTGCACATAAGTCATCTTTCACTCAACTATATGAGCTCTTAAATTGGACTTCGTACTCACCACAATCCCAAATGAATGCCCCACCTTCTGGAAGTTGTTCAAGCATCATAAGATAATTCCATAAAGGTGATGCTTGATTAATATTTTGTTTCCATCAATACCCACTGAGCTTGAGCTTGTGGTCATCTCAAATAGATTGCAATTTTATTTTGCTGTTATAAAAAATTATGAAATTTTAAATAAATAAATAAATAAATAAATATATGCAACTCTACAATGTGTATAATTTATAAAGTATAAACTAATGAAAGTTCAAAATGAACACCAAAAAACATTGTAACAAATAGTGAAACTTGTTTCTTCTTTTCTAAAAAAAATAAAAAATAAAAAATGAAAAATAAGAAGTTGAAAAAATTCACCAAAAACTTGAAACAATTTGTTAAATAACTAAATACTCAGTTAAAATACTTACCTTAGATGATTAGATCTTCTTTGTGCAATTTATCCTCAATCTTGTGGCACTTTGTGATTGATCTCCTTCAAAAACACCAATCACCCTTCAAAATGGAAAAATGGAAAAAAGTGCTTGACCAATGTCTTTGACGAGAGCAATGAAGAATGAAAGAGGTGAAATGGTGCTTTGGAGGGCATTTTAGAGTTTAAGTTGCACTTTTTGCAACTTGTTTTAATTTTTTTTACTTTATTTTTGGCATCCCCTGAGGCAAGAGCACCCCAGATGCCCTGAGTTCCTTGTGTGTACATGTCCAAAGGACCCACAGGGAACCCGAGGCATCCGGGCTGCTCCCTAGGCGCTCTCGTGTGCTCCTTGATTGGGATCCCAATAACATAGCCTTTTATGGTTATAATTGGAAATTTAAATCAAATGATTACTATTTTAACATAAGATATCTAATTTTAACATAAAGAGGGGTAAAAATTTATTAAAACAGGAAAAAATTACAAAGCAAGGTCATTAAAAAGCCTTATCCAGCTCAACCAAATGGTCCAAATGTTGGGACAATCCAGGGGGTAATTGACCCCGATCCACAAGTTACAATCGACATCCATTTTAGCAATAGAATCTATCGCTTTTCAGAGTAGAAAGAATTTATTTGAATTTATTATCTATTTATTTGCAAAATCGCCATCTTTCAATATTCTTGCAAAACAAAAAACTCAAAACTTCAGAAAACAAACAAAAACAATCGATTCGAAACGGGAAACAAGGGGTTTCTACGTGGTATCGAGCTAACCTCGCCATCCTAAGGGTTTAGCAGCCTTATGCAGCAGAGCAGCATTGGCTCTCATTACACACGCATCGCGGTTTCGATTGATGTGCAATAGAGTTTGAACAGCAGCCGTGAAACATGGTGTGAATGACAACAGATCGATGCAACAGATAATCTTAGGGCAGAGATTCCTCCAAACCCTAGAGATCAGGATGATGCAGAGGTTTTGCATGCACTCAGAGATTTACGTGCAGGTCAACGGCAGTCGAATGATGTATTGCAGCAGTTGACAGTGGCACTTCAGAGATTGGGTACTCCGAGGAGACCGTCACCACATCGTGACGATGAGAGGAGTGAAGCAGGATCTCGCAGAGCACCGAGGACAGCCTCACGGACAGCAGATAGGCCCACTAGGCCTACTTTTGTGAGACAAGAGGCCGAGGAGGCTATTGCAGAGGAGGAGCATGAGGAGTTGTTCGCAGACACACTTATGGCAGCGAACGAGGAGTGGGAGTTAGTACCACCAGAGGTCAGAGAGAGGATTTCTTTTGACCGTTTTGTCACTCAGAGGCGAGAGCACCACAGAGGTCGACAAGATTGGAGACCTAGATACCAGAACAATGACCTAAAACATGCAACCAACAGGCTTAATCTAGCGATGTTCGATGGTAGTGGTAAGGTGACAGCTCAGGCATGGATTAGTAAGCTGGACACATTTCTCACATTGCGCCCGATGGCTGAGAGAGATGCTATCAGATATGCTACATTGCATCTCGAGGGAGTGGCTTACGATTGGTGGCACCACGGTATGGTGACATTACAGCATGACAGGATCACATCATACCAGGAGTTTGTGGACAGATTGGTTGAGCGTTTTGACAGGAAGGATCCAGAATCCTACTTCAGAGACTTGGCTCAGTTGAGACAGAGTGGCAGCTTGGAGTCGTATATTGGTGACTTTCAGAAGTTATCAGTTATGGTTCCGAACATCTCCGAGAGGCGATTGGTAGTGCTCTTCATGGAGGGATTGACAGAGCCACTGAGAGGTTGGATCAAAGCCTTTGATCCTCCTTCGTTACAGGAAGCGATGAAGAAAGCACGGAGTATGGAGTTGGCAGCACCTTCTAGTAGATTCAACTCCAGAGGTTCTTCATCTTTCAGGGACAATAAGGGTTTTAACAGAAACAGGGACAAATCTGATTTTAACAAAGAAAAGTCAGATTTTAAAAACGATTCAAAAGGTAAATCAGCAGCTCCACCTTTGGATCGAGAGGCCCTTAATGATCTATGCAGGAAGAAGCTTTGCTTCTACTACAAAGGTCCCTATGACGCCAATCACGATTGTCAAAGGGCAAGGCAAATCGAGTGATGTGGGCGTACTATGAGGATTCGGAATCAAAAAATTTCAAACAGCAGGAGAGTTCTGAGGATTCAGAGGCAGAGGCTTCAGAGCCTAGAGCAGAGACAGGGCCAGAGCTTCAGATACAGGAGGCCCGCTTATCTAGCATTCAGCAGGAGGGCTCATTCAGGATTCATGGTGTGTTAGCAGGACAGAGGGTCATTACCCTTCTTGATACAAGAGCTACACATAATTTCATAGATGCTAGATTCGTTGAAAAACGCAGACTCATCACTGAGGAGTTCGAGGGCATTAGGGTTACGGTGGCCGACGGATACACTTTGAGGTGTGAACGCATGATAAAGGATCTCCCTTTACGCTTGAACAATTATGAGTTCAAGGCTGATTACTATGTTGTTAATATGGGAGATATTGATTTGGTCTTGGGAATGAAGTGGCTTCATTCATTGGAGGAAGTCACTCTTCGTCTCAAGGACATGGAGATCCGTTTTGATGTTGACGGGAAGACACACATACTAAAAGCAATTCGGGACAGCAACATCAAAACAATTTCTTTTCGTCGGATGGAGAGGCTCATGCGTCACGACATGGTTGAGTGGGCTGCCGAGTGCACTTTAGCACCTATACAGGAGGGACAGCAGAAGACTGAATATCATCCAGACATACAGCAGTTGAGAGTCAAGCATGATAAGGTAATCAGTGATATTCCACCAGGGAGACCTCCAGACAGGGGCATAGAGCACATTATAGAGCTCGAGGAGGGCGCTAAGCCCGTTATGATAACTCCTTACAGGCATCCTAAGAGGTTGAAGGATGAGATAGAAAAGACAATAAAGGAGTTACTTGCTATGGGTCACATTCGGCCTAGCAAGTCACCATTCGCTTCTTCAGTTGTGTTGGTAAAGAAGAAGGATGGCACATTACGCATGTGTATCGACTATAGAGTCCTGAACAAGAGGACGATCAAAAACAGGTATCCGATACCGCGTATTGACGAGCTTATTGATGAGCTCCATGGAGCATATTACTTCACCAAAATTGATTTACGGTCGGGGTATCATCAGATCAGGGTCCGTGAGCAGGACATAGAGAAGACTGCCTTCCGATGTCATTGTGGGCACTTCGAGTTCGTAGTGATGCCATTTGGGCTCACTAATGCACCAGCTACATTTCAGTCCACGATGAACAGGGTTTTTCATTCACAGCTGAGGAGATTCGTATTGGTCTTCTTCGATGATATCCTTATATACAGCAGGACTTGGCAGGAGCATCTGGCTCACTTGGAGACCGTGTTGAGTATTTTGGAGAGGGAGTCCTTGTACGCCAAGGAATCCAAATGTGATTTGGGAATGACCGAATTGTTATACTTAGGTCATATCATCAGTGCAGGAGGAGTGCGGATGGATCTTGAAAAGATCCGCGCTATTATTGGCTGGCCTACACCGGCAAACCTGACACCGTTGAGAGGGTTTCTCGTTTGTGTGGATTCTACCGTAGATTCGTGAATGGTTATTCACGACATGCAGCCCCTATGACAGATTTACTGAAGAAGGGTGCATTTATTTGGACTCCTGAGGCACAGGAATGTTTTATGAAATTTATGGAGTTGATGACTACATGCCCGCTTTAGCACTACCGTGACTTTACTTAAGCCTTCGAGCTTCAGTGCGATGCATCAGGTGAGGGCATTGGTGCGGTGCTTATGCAGGACAAGCACTCGATTGTGTATGAGAGCCGAAAGCTCAGAGGGCCAGAGAGACTTTACAGCATATATGATAAGGAGATGCTCGCGATCATGCATGCCTTAGCAAAATTCAGGCAGTATCTTGTTGGCAGCAAATTTTGCATAAAAACTGACCATAACAGTTTGAGACACTTCTTAGGGCAGCGAGATCTTAATGATCGTCAGCAGAAGTGGGTCGGTAAATTACAGGCATATGACTTTGATATCTCGTATATCAAAGGTACACAGAACGTAGTAGCTGATGCTCTTTCACGCAGGCCATACTTGAGCTCTATGGTTCACATTTCGGAGGACTGGAGGCATATGATTGTGGCAGAGTATGCCAAGGACACTTGGGCCTCCAACATTGTTGAGGGATCGACAGTTGATACCAGGTATACACTTGTGAATGACTTGATCATTTACAAGAACAGGATATATTTGATCCCCGGTTCAGAGGTGAAGAACATCATCATGCGGGCCTTTCATGACGTGCCTACAGCAGGACATCCCAGGTGCTTCAAGACCTATAGACAGATTCGGGAGAGATTCACCTGGAGAGGACTCAAGGCAGATGTTCTTCAATACGTGCGTGAGTGCCCTGTTTGTCAGTAGAACAAGCAGGAGAACACGTACCCGGCAAGTTTATTGCAGCCACTTCCGATTCCTGACAGGAAGTGGGAATGCTTGTCGATGGATCTCATCGCGGTGCTTCTAAAGCCCGGGGCAGATTGCATATATGCGTTGTGGATCGGCCGACGAAGTATGCCCACTTCTTTCCGATTACCACTACCTACACAGCTACACAGGTGGCAGAGGTCTTCTTTCGTGAGGTATTCAGATTACATGGGTTGCCTCGGAGCATAGTGAGCGACAGGGATAGTCGGTTCTTGAGTCACTTCTGGCAGGAGGTATTCAGACTCTATGGAACTGAGCTTACACCGAGCACCAGTTACCACCCTCAGACAGATGGGCAGACGGAGATTGTGAATAAGTGGGTGGAAGGGTACCTCAGAAATTACATTGCAGGGCAGCAGAAGGCATGGGTCAAGTGGATTCATTTGTGCGAGTATTGCTATAATACGACATTCCACATGACTATTCAGATGTCTCCTTTTATGGCGTTGTACGGTATGAGGCGCCGAGTTTTCTAGATTTGCTACTGAGCGACAGTAGAGTGCCGAGTGCTGGAGACTTGTTGCAGGAGAGTCAGGATACTATGAAGGCTCTCAAGGAGAATATCGCCAAGGCACAAATCAGCAAAAGCAAGTATGCAGATCTAAGAGGACGAGGAGGCATTTCAAGCTGTGGTGACATGGTTTACCCCATGCTGCAGCTCCCATCATCAGTCCACTCTTAGGAAGAGTGGATCGCAGAAGCTTGCCACGGGTATTACGCGTCAGATCCCGGAGGAGAGTTGGCGCAGGTGGCTTATGAGCTTGAGCTTCCAGCAGAGAGCGGGTACACAAACGCTTTCATGTATCACCCCTCAAGAAGCGCTTGGGACACCATGTGGTATCGTCGCAGTTCTACCTCCTTGATGATGAGGGAAAATTGATCTTAGTACCGATTCTATCCTGGAGTACAGAGAGAGATTGCGTAGGACTATCAGGGAATATCTAGTGAAATGGAGAGATTTGCCTGTTGAGGATGCTACATGCGAGGATATTCTGCAGCATCCGGCATTGAGATTGCTTGAGGACAAGCAATTTCAGGAGGGGCGGACTGTCATGTCCCCTTCTAGTTGACATCTCTCGAGCACAGGATTGGCCTATTATGCGACCCTCGTAGGCTGATAGTTTGGATAGAGGGTCTTGTGGAGTTGGCTCAGCCAGATTGTCAGGCTCTTGATCAATTGGCTTTCGTTCGGGCTCGCTCGGACACTTCTTGCATAAGTTGCTATTTTTAGCAGTTATTGGCAGTCAGCGTGGGACCCCTGCTATTTTTAGCAGTATGGATGGATTATGTTCAGAATCACTTCAGTGTTCGTCAGCTTCAGACGGCTCGTGCATCGGGTGAATAATGAGAGAGATATTAATATTTAATTGAATTAATTAAATATTAATTAATTGGAGATTATAATATAAAGTTGTAATATTTTAATATTACGACTTAAGTGATTTTGATAAAGGGGTCGCCCAACATTGGAAGGGGCCATTTGAGATTATATTTTATAATAAAAAATTACGCTGAAGACTATTGAAAGATTGAAATTAAAAGTTCGAAATATTTTAATGATCCCTACTATTGTGGAATTCGCACTTCTCAAGGGTATAATGCATTTGTATTGGAAATCGATGTTACATCCCGATATTATAGCTACTATTGTATAGGGCAATTGAATGTAATGTTTGAATCTTGATGATGAATAAAACATGAATGATCTCGTTATTTAATGAATGAGTCCTGTTTAAATGATGGTTTCATTTGATTGTTACTTCTAAATGATTTAGTTTTGATTAAATGTTGCATACAGTTATGGAATAATGTTAATCTAACTTGTGAGATGTTTTTACCTTGTTATGAGCATATGATTGCCGGTGTCATGTCGTGATGTGCAGGTACGAAGACTGTTCCTCCGGACAGAGGAGAGACATCATTCGGGGAGGAACTTGGTCGGGTAAGCAGTAACGAGTACCAATTGAGCATACACACACGTCAATATAGGTTCTGAGACACCAAGTCAGATAAGTTGGTCTTGATAAGTCGTCCATAGACTTTAGGAGTCTAGTTTACTTCTTTGTGCTTGAGAGTGATGAGTGTTTATCAGGCTTACAGTATTATGCTCATAACGTAAATGGACATAAGTGAATAGGTTAAGTGGGTGTGTATATACATGTATATAGTAAATTGAGATATATACGAATATATATGTGTATATATATACACACACTACCTATTATTTATGGATAAATAATATTATTATAATATTTGCCTTGGAATATATATATATTTATATATATATTGAAAATACGTGGATCGACTGGCAAAATATATATTTGGCAATAAATATATATATGTATATATATATTTATATATAAGTAGTTATATATTAAAAATTATATATAATATTATTATAGTTATATTAAAATATAAATGTATATTAAATACTTGCGTATTTAAATATTTATATGTTTAATATTTAAAAGAACTATAATAATATTTATATAACAAAATATATATATAATGAAATTATATATAAACTTCCAAATTTATGAAAATTAACTTATTACTTAAATAATATTGTAAAATCTCTTAAGTGAAAATTAAGATCATATTTTACTAGGAGTAAATAAATATTTAAATAAGTCAAATGATGAAACATTTCGATTTTAACAATAGAGAATAATAACTTAAATATAGAAATCGAATTCTTTTGCTGAAGAAAACAAATTAAGGAGAAGTCGAATTATTTTTAAATGAACAAAGTTAAAACATTATAATCTTGAAAGCTCATGAAAATCGCGTGTGAAAGACGCGCGCAGTATGAAAACGCGTCTGAAACGCGCGGGCAAGGAAAAGTTCAAAGTATAATGGCCGTAACTGTTCTTTAGGCGAATAAAATGGCGACCTGGTGTTTTGCAGTAATGACGTCTCATCTGGAACGGGTCTTTTGCCTCAATAAAACCCTAAAAAAAACTGGAAAACGTCTTGATCTGTCAATCCGCCATGTGAGTTGAAAAATTCTTCATTTGCTGGCTTGGAAGAGGATCAAATCACTTTCAATATTGATGACTTAGGGTTTATAAATTCGCCAAGTGTCTTTTTGACAAATTCTAGGCACTAGTTGTCAATTTACATGCCTTCTAAAAGGGAAAACAGTTGCAATTCGGGCCTATATAATGACGCCCTTTCACTCTTCTCAACTCACCTCTTGCAAATTACGAATTTCACACCTTTGGGAGCAATCTAAGTTTACTATTTTTATTCCATATCCATTACATTGTTCTGCCTGAGTTTCCTGTATTGTTGAGTTTGATAAATTCAGTGAAGTATTTTCAGCAATTGCCAGTCACAGTAAAATAAGTCATTTGAATTTAAAGTGAGCAAGATATAGAGAACTTGGACAGTATTTGACAAGCAATTGCAGCATTACAGTCTTTGATACTTGTGAGAATTAAGAGTCTTTGCTGGGCAAATCTTCTATAGTGGAGTGCCATTGTGAAAGAGAGATCTTGGAGTACCATTGTGCCATTGTGAAAGAGTAATCTTGGAGTTCACCGTACTCTTTGAATATCAGGCATGACTTTCTAATTCTTTGTAATTTTGTTGAAAGGTTGCATTTCCCTTCTTGTGTGTTTGAAATTTCAAATAGTTCAAAACTATTTAAGACCGGATTGGGAAAACTTTCTTTGTACATTCCATTTGAAGGCAAATGTATAAGAACTTAAAATTAAGGGGATAGTGAAAAGAGAATCAAATGATTTAAGAGCTAAATGGTAGTTTTATTTAACCTGCATTGAATAGAAAAGGGTTTTTATACGTATTTGATTGTTTTTGCATACTTTGTATGATCTCCGTATATGGAGAATACGTAGTTGTATTTATTATCTACTAGGAACGAAATGATGACAGAACCAAGTGAAGTCTTTTAGCTTAAGTTATTAGGATAACTGAGACAAGTTTAGTACTCCTAGGATAAAGAATTCCTAGTTAGGAGGAATTGATACAAGACTCTTGAATACTGTTTTCATTTCTAGTAGGTTCGTATGATTGTAGGATGTCCGGGATGACGGATTCACCCATTGAAGGACAAACCTATGCGTAGAGTAAGGAAGCCTTAAGTCAAATCGGCCCTGAGTAGTGTTTATGATAGATGACCTTCATTCGAAGAACTGAATGAGAATACTTTGGCCAAAGTAGTGAAAGGTACAACATCCACCTAGATGTGAGATAGTTGAGACTACACTGTCAGTTCATTGTGATCCGAGTACTAGATCGAGATTGTGAAATAGCAAGGTTCTAGTTGAGTAGGACACAGCACTATGCTGTTGGTAATCGTTAAAGGATACCCTACCAATCTCTTCTTCAAGGGAGGGCCGTTCATTAAAATGATCGCGGCGGGACCGTGATTATAAGTCTGTGGTTACGGAAAAGCAAAGTGATGTTTCTCCTCCACAGCGAGCGGCCGATGTACCAAGATTTGAAAGGACGGACTCCTGGACCTTCTTACTTCTATTTGTGCAAAAGCTTACAAGCTATGTATGTAATTGTATTACTTTTTAAACTCTGATTTATAATTACAATGAAAAAGAAATTCATGTGGAAACATATTGTAACTTGTACATGTATATCAATAAAGAAAGAAAGAAATTTTATTGTATTATCTTTGTTAGATGTTACTTTTATATGTTTTTAGTGAAAATTGGAAAGTTTTTAATTTACGCCGAATTGGGTCTTAACAATCGAACCATTATGTCTTTTATGAATTGAAAATTGATCAAGTTTGGTCTGAGCACAGAAACTTAGGGTTTCAGTCTCGAATGCATTGGGGAACGAGCCATCTTTAGTGAGAGCAGTTCAAAGAGTGTGAGATATCACCTGATTTATTGCCAGGCGGAGGAATTTCTTCATCCAGAAGAAATTACAGAGCTTCAGAGTTATTTAATCTTCAGGGTTTTAGACAGTCTTTTCATCCAGAAAGCATCTTGCAAACCAGGCGCATATATTCATTAGTTCTTGAGGTTATAGAAGGGGCCATACTTTTTAATTAATGCTTGCTGCTGTCATCAGGCCGTACAAACCTGTACCAGGCCGTACTTTCATTAAAGAGGGGTGTACTTTCTTTTGCAAGCAAATCGCCTACCTTAGTCTCAGTCTCCATCACCAGTTTGGGCGCACACCTTCTTGGCATCATTAGGGATCAGCAGAAAGGAGGAGAAACAAGTATTTATTGCAGCCGTACTATATTGCAGCCAATCAGGTTCTTCAATAAAATATTGTCTTTTCGTTTGCATGTATCTGGATCTTTCTTGTAAACGTCTCAGAAGTTTGACAAATAGACTGGCATCCATTTTAGCAATAGAATCTATCGTTTTCAGAGTAGAAAGAATTTATTTGAATTTATTATCTATTTATTTGCAAAATCGCCATCTTTCAATATTCTTGCAAAAACACAAAAAAAAACTCAAAAACTTCAGAAAACAAACAAAAACAATCAGATTCAGGAAACGGGGAAACAAGGGGTTTCTACAGGAACCTTGTTGATGTGATTTTTGTGACCGCACCAATTAGCAAAACGAAATTGTCCGAAGGCTATTCCATTCTCTCTTGATCAAAGTATTCTGTGCGCTAAGATTGCAAGAAAGTTCGCACATTCAACTCCAAGGTTCCGAAATACTTAGAATACCGTCAGTTGGTTTGATGTGAATTGCTATTTTCACGAGGGGACTTATACAATTGTTCAGGATTCTTGCAGTTAATAGTAAATGGAAGATTGGAAGGGATTTGTATAATGTGGATGATTTGGCAATAAGTACATTTTCCTAAAGCTAACCAGAAATGTGCGGAAAGTAAATGAGTGTAGGGTCTAAGAAACTTTTATTCTATTCTAAATGCAAGATATGTGGAGCTCGATCTCAGTAGACGTCGACTGAATTTCACCTAGCCTCACGTCGGACAGCTTCAGCAAAATTAGTGCAATCTTCAAAGGGATAGCAAAAGATATTCAAACTACAATTTAGCATATGTATACCATCAGGACGACGCATATAAGTATACAGATCACAATCGAAGTTAAACTGAAGATAATTTCCAGTCGACCACGCAAGGCGAACTTATCATCAACAAGCTGCTAGTGGTATGGAATGAAATGAAGCTACCTCAATAAAACACCACACATCAAAGGAAACTACTTGCATGAGATGAAAATTATGCTACTTTATGCTACTTGGATCCGAAAGGATGAAGAGACCTTGCTAGCTATCCATGACAAAGACGAATTCCACCATCAATGAAAAAATCTATTATCATGAAAGTTTTACACAACAATCTCTACAAAAGTTTTCAAAGGGAAAACTTTCCTTCTTCTCCACACTATGCTAAGCTATCAACCAAAATGTCCACTCTGCTCTACTCTCTAGTCTAATCTCCAAATCTAATGCTAATGTCTAATGAGGTACAAATGAGGGGGACTCCCCCTTTTATAGATAGCCCAGTCCAATGAACAGCTAAGATTACAATCAAAAGAGTGGCTAAGATTAAGCCACCTCAGCCCTAACCCTAAAAACTGCCAGAATGGGGAGTGGTGCAATAAATGAGCAAAGATTCCCACTCACTCCCCAAAATAGTAAAGGCAATTAATGCCCATAATCAGTCTTCTAGAAGATCGTTGTCTAGTAGTGCATTCCCATTCTCCTTCTCTTTGGCTGCAAACTCGATGAACCTACCAAGCACAGCCTCAACCTCCTGAATTGAAATAGGTGGAATGCAATCGAGCTGGAACTCCAACATTGTAACTGACTGTTCATGCCTTGCACAAGATTTTCTCCAAGCAACCAAGGAATCCTGCATGCTCCGGATCAAGGTGGAGAAAGTGGAAGTATTCTCAAAATCATCTTGTACGAAGGTCTTCACCTCTGAAAAGAAAGGCACCAGCCTACCCCTCAAATTATCAACATTCACCTCGTCTAGATTCAACCGCCTAGCAAATATGGCCTCGAAAGTATTCTGGACTCCATCAATGATATTGGCCATAGCCTTCCGTACTCTAGTTGAATCTTCTTGTGCTGCGTCAAAGAAACCACGTCCCGTGATTGTTGAAGAATACCATCTAGAAAATTTGTACCTGTCATTCTCCTGAATGACCCCTCCATCAATCAGCAACCGCAAAGGAACATGCCTCAATGCCTCAAGACGCTGAATTACTTTACTCTGATAAACAAAAGCATCACCCTAGGCCTGATCAACTGCCTCCATTCGTGCCAAAATACTAGAAGCCTGCTGTAAAGCAAGAGCAAGGTCTTCCATAAACTTTTGTCTCAACACGAACTCCTGTGACCCACTTATCTGCCTCTTGTGCCATCTTCCCTAACTCCAACAAGCCACTGATTGACTCTCTAGGTATGTTAGCTGGAAGTTCTATCACTGGAATCTCCTGCCCACGAGGACGGGACAACTGCTGCACATATCCTATTAAGGCCTTATGCTCTTTTTTCAACTTTTTGTACTTTCCTTCCTTTTTAAATAATCTGTCCTTGAGGGTGTGATAAGAGTTATCACATTCCTCTACAATCTGTGCACTTGTGGGGCATCCTAACTCCAGAGTTGTGACCACATAGTTCTCTGGTACTGCTTCATCTCGGTCACAATCAACCTGTGGCACGGCTACATGAAGAGTGCGGGAACCATCCTCATCAGTTGATATCTTTGAAAACTTTTGTGCTCTCTTCTTCTATGGAGGTGCGCTGATCCTGTTTAAAAACTCTTCCATTTCAACTGCTGGATCAATCTCTTCGCTGGGGCTTCTCCTCATCCTATCTCTGAGCCAATCAGATACTGTATACTGTATATCAAATGGCTATTGTTCTTGTGCCTCTACTTCACGGACTTGTTCAACTTCTACATCATTCTAGTGAGGCTCATCGTCCTCAAGTGGCTAAGTATATCTTGAAACTATGTCATCATTATCTTCCAAAGCCGTCTCTAATTCTTGCTGAAACTGAGGGTCAGTAGTAGTACCCTCATCATCCTGCTGATCAACTCTAGTAGGTGCATTGACACTCTGGCCAACTGATTCTCTCCGTGGTGGCTGATTATTTTCCTGTACCGCTTGCACTTGATTCAATGCATTTCTTTGATCAGAAAATAAAGAAACTTCTTGTATACTTGGAGAACGTGTCTCCAATGGCATGGGTGATTCAACTGTAACTCTTGGAGGTTCCGGCTGAACGGGCTCCTGCTGAACTGGCTTCTTCCTTCTAGATTCCGGACCTCGTGTGATTTGTTTCTTCCTGTTGGTGGTGGGTGTCCTGTGATCTCCCATCAAATTGTAAGTCAAAGCAATCGACCTACTCTTCAATCTGCTCACACGCCTGTCAACCCATGCTCTGGTAAATGTCAGGACCGGAATAGAAAGCGTGTCCAAGTCAGCAACCTTTGGTTCTGACCAATCTGGGAGTGGAAGTGGAGTATCTCTCACTACTGCATAATCTGGATGGACAACGTCCATGTCCTCATTCACCTGGTCTGGTACCGGAACAACTTCACACTCCCTGATCACGTTTATTGGCAACCGAGAGAACATTCTTTTCCTGACTTCAGCCTCGTCTAATGCATCAGCCCAATAATCCTCAATATTTGCCTTGTGTTTAAATTCCTATGACAGTACCCATTTGATGTTGTTATGCGGATCATAGTGCTGTCGGCTGGTGTGATATGAAAGGTGATAGAACTGAAGCTTGCTCTCGGCTTCTCTAGCTGCCTATAATGAAGGACACTTCATCGCAGTTGCCCATGACAATAGGGAAGTCAACACCTCCCTTCTTTTTCTTCTGAATTTTATCGTAGGCAACCAATTGCCTAGATATCTCTAACATTAAAATTTTGTTGGTTGGGTACTTAGGCAGTCTATATGGATATGACGAAAAACCTTGCAGCCTTATGTAAGAAAACTTTGGAAATTGTATAAATTAACACCCATACCTCTCAATCAATTCCTGGGCTTCCCTCGAGATCTTGTGATGCATCGGCTCTTGAAGCAGTTTCGTGATGTGCATTGTGAAGGCATCTTTGACACGCTTGTAATAGGTAGTACTTTTCAAATGCAACTGCTGACAAGCCTCATGAATTTTGAACTGGTGAGAGCCACAACCAACAGGCTCCTTGTATGAAATTCCTCTATACTTCGTCATACGGCCCAGCATGTAAATGACGTAAGAACTCATGTAAAATGTCTTCGTTCTTCTTAAGCTCAGGAGCTGCTCGTGCAAATTGTCACTGATCATTTCAGCCCAGTTGACGTAATCCTTTCCTTCCAGCATGAGGTTGATGTAGTAGAACATCCAGGGCTCGAAAATAAACGATTGCAGGCAACTTCCAACTCGACTCAGCATCATGATAAGATCACAATACTCCTGCTTCAAGTCATCTGCTATGATCTGTCTTGGCAGCTTCGTATGAGAGGGTTTGGGGTTGCTCATCCAGTGAGTATTGATCGTTTCTGTACATCTCTCGAATGCAAAAGCATACATTCGCTTAGCTCGCTCCCTCGATTTGTAAATCGTGTTTCTATGCACTGGGATTCCAAAGGCTTCACCAATGGCAGCAGGAGTGAGGTTGGCGAGCACTTGTCCATCTGGTGACATGATTGATCTGTGATCCTTCTCATAGCAGTGGGCACACTCCATCATCAGCTCTGAACACTGAATGGCTGGTGGGAAACCAGCAGCTGCATATAACCCACTTCGAACAATGTTGTGCGAAGTAGTCGAGGGTCGATGATTACCAATCCCCAGCATTCGATTCCTGAAAGTCTCTAAGTTGACGGAGCCTAAATTGGTATCAGTCAGCTTGCTCAATTTCAAAGTGAACTTTGACTCTGGCAAGAAAGACTTGCTCATCTTCTTTATAACAGCTTGCCTGGATGCACCATTGTTGTCCTTGACAGTCGCCCTTGCCTCAACCATCTGCAGGACAATAAACACTTATCAGCAAATTAACTTAGAAAAAAAAAAAGTACTTTGCAGGGCTGCCAGTTGACTTCAAGAAGTTGCAATATTATATCTCGTTTGCAAATCTCAACTTCTCCTTCAACAGATTTTGAATTATCAATCACTTAGAAAGTTTAGCAAGTAAGCTTCAGCAACTCCACACTTTGAATTCACACTTCTTTAATTTCAAATCAGCAAGTGCGCACTTTTAAAACTCTCAGCAATATTATCTTCAAATCGAAATTTCTCCACTTGCACTAGCAACTTCAAACTTTAGCAACAAAATCGGACTTCCTTGCACTGCAGCAACTTCCAACGCCTCTCACTGCAACCTTCAGTCTTCAGCAAAATTTCGAACCTCTTCAACAATTGCAGCCACAGCAAAATTTTGAACTCCTTCAGCACTTCAGTCTTCAACAACTTCCTCTTCAAAAATTCGAACTTCTTCAATAGATTTCAAACTCAACACTGGACTCAGAGCAAATCGAATTTCCTTAGCTGTGAAAAAGAAGTGAATAACTCTCAGCTCTTATAGGAAAATCGATTTCTAGAAGAGGCTAAGTTTAGCCAGTGAATTAAATTTCTACTACTTCATTCGAATTTCCCTCCTCTGGTGTTTTCGACACTTGTCTGGAATCTCATTCTTCTAGAAGTTCAATTTTGACTGGCATCTTTTGAATTCACTTTCGAAATTTTTTATTTAAACTTATCAATTTAATAATTTCCATTCGCCAGCCGAAGTTCTGTCTTGCAAATTTTAAATTTTAATCACCTCTGATGCTCTGGAAAATTCACCAGTGAGGAATTCAATCAAAAATATCTAGGCAATTCACTTTAAATTTGTGGTCTGGAAAAACTCATCTTGAAAACACATTTCATTCACTTTGCCTTAGAAAATTTTAAATTCTCCCTTAGGAAAATTTCGCAATTTGAGCACCGATCAAATTCCTCATGTTGAAGGCCTTGGCAAAGTGCGGAAGACATAGAAATCAATTCCTCATCATAAACGTCCAGTACCCAGAAGAAAATTTTCTCTGAAACGCGATGAATCCATGGGTACACAACGAACGGGTTCATTTAAATTTTTTAAAAAAATTTTGAACCTTTGAAAAATATTATTCAATCAATTTTAATCCCGTTCTTCACATCTGTGAACATCCTGAGTTGTTCTGACTTGAAAATTTTTATCAATCCTGTAGTGCCAGCATCTCTGACTTCATCACTGGAAAATTTGGTGCTTCAAGAAGAATTTCATCACCTCCATGTCTAGGCATATTTTCTAAGGAAGAAAATATTTTGCCTTAGAAAAATTTTAAATCACTTGAAAATTTTGCCTTAGAAATTTTTTTTTATTCAACTTTGTTCACCTTGCCTGTGAGAAATTTTTTTTTTTTTCATCCAATACGTATTTGCCAGTGGTGGAAATTTATCAACTTCACTTGGAAAATTTTCATCAAGGCGCCTAGCACATTTTATTTTTCACTCACCACCTTGCATTTTATTTCACACTTGAAAGACATTTCCATTTAAAACTCCAACGCCTTAGCAATATTCATCAACACCTTGGGCGCATATCCAACTTGGTGAAGGATATTCATCTTGTCTTTGTAAAAAATTTCAACACCTAACACTTTACACACTTGGGCGCATATCACATGTAGAGAGGAAACATCACATCTACGCCTAGCATTATTCATTCTACCACCTTGTATTTACTTCACCACCTTACATTCACTTTTACTCACTTCAGCTTGGGCGCATATTAACATGTGTGAAGGAAACACATTCGAACACTCGACTTTTTGACTTTACATGGGTGCATTTGAGAGAGAGAGAAGAATGAAACTCCAACGTGACTCTTGAGCTTCCTTGTTTCATCTTCACATGCCTTCTTTTGGGCGCATTTGAGCCTAGGAGGAGGATGGACGCATATAAGAGGGTGAGGAGGATTTTAAATTTCCAACGCCTTGCATGTGACTCTTCATCTCCCTTTCTTTTGTCCATACATGCCTGCTTTTGGGCGCATTTAGGCCTAGGAGGAGGATGAAACATGTTGACTCCTTTGACTTCTTTCTTTTTGGGCGCATTTTTCCATGCATGAAGGATGGGCGCATTTGGGGGGTGGTGGAGGATAACTTCAACACTTAGAAATTTTTTGCTATCAACTCTCTCAAGGTGGGCGCATTTTGGCATGGTTGAAGGATGAACTTCTTTGACTTTCCTTGACTTCCTTGTTGGATGGGCGCATTTTAGCCTAGGAGGTGGACGAGTTTTATACTTAGAATTTTTTCCATGCTTCTACCTTGAGTTGGGCGCATTTAGCTATGGCTGCAGGATGAAAAACTTTGACCTCTTTGACCTTCATGCTGCATGGGCGCATTTGGGCTAGGCAGGAGGACGAGTTTTGGACTTAGAAATTTTTTTCATGCTTCTTCATCAACTTGGGCGCATTTGGCCATGGGTGAAGGATGAACTCCTGAGTTAGAAAACTTTTTAGCATCTTGTGCTTGAGGGCGCATTTTCAGGTAGCTACAGGATGAAGTCCAATACTTAGCCATTTTTTTATTTTTATTTTTGTCTTCGCCAATTTATCCATGCCTGCTATTTATAGTAAGCCCTTCAATTCTTGCATCTCTGAAGCTTAGAATGATTTGAAATTTTGGATGCTGGATCCTCACGACCTTGTTGGCCTGTTGACACTGCTATTTCGGGTTGGCCAGCTATTTTTAGCCCATTTCTGAAGGTGGTTTGCTATTTATAGAAATTGCCTGCTTCTGATATCTCCACAACTCCGTTTGATTCGAAATTCGAATGATGTGCTCCTCACGACGTGACCTGGCTACTGACATCGGCGCCTGCAATTGATTTGCTATTTTTAGCCTGTTTCAAAAATGACTTACTATAAATAGTAAGTGCTCCGTTTGTCTTCAAATTTTACCAGCAGATAGCCTGAAGGACGCTGATCGCGGTGGTATACACCGGTTTTCGAAAATTATGACTTTTTACCCCTCTTTTCAGGCCCCGAAGCTGGAAACCCTAATTTGTTCTGCATGCATATCAAATGACCTTTGTCTTCGTTTCTATTGCATTGCGATCAACTCGTGATTCTGAAGTGCTGGGAGGCGACTACCGGGATGCACCTGCTAAAAATAGTAAGTTCCCAAATGAGTGACCATCTCCATTTGCATGTCACACCACTGCGAAACTCTCGAAAAACCCATAAGGAATATGCAGACATGCAAAGAAAACCCTGACATGCAAACCCTAAAAATAGCCTCTGAAGGCTGAACTCTGAAAGTCGTTATCTCACTTTGCATGTTACACCATCGCGAAGGTCTCTGAAAACCCAGAAGGAATCTCCAGACATGCGTTGAAAAACTCTGTATTTAAGCCCTAAAATCTGCTCTGGAAGCTGAACTGCTAAAAATAGTAAGTTGCCCGTTTTCGCTCAAATTTTGCACACAAGCAGCTTGATGCATTTTGAATGCAGCGTGACTGTTAAAACTTCAAAAATATTGATGGAATGCCCTGAATTGCATACTTACTAAAAATAGTAAGTACCCGGAATTTGATGAAATTTCAGTGGAAGCCTGCTAGAAGCATACTGACATCAATGTCAGTCTTTGTTTTCAACTTATTCACTTCGTTCAACCTCGGACTGACCAAGAAAGTACGAACCCTAATCCAGACTTGGCCAAAATTTATGTTTAAGCTCACGGCGGATACATCCCCGGAAAGGCAGACAAAAAAGAGACGGAGAGAGAGAGAGAGAGAAAAACCCAAGCCAAAAGACCAGAATGGAGCAAAAATTAGGGGTCCCCATCTTGAATGGGGCGATGTGTGAAAAGGCACAACAAACCTCAAAAGAAGCAACACCATGAAGATACTTGGAGTTGAGAATACGGGCCCATAGCTGGTGTTGATTAGTACACCAACGCCAGTAGAGCTTCGCCGCAAGAACTTTCCCGTTCAAAATAGAAGAGCGTAAACTGAGACCACCCTCCTGCTTTGGTCTACACACAGAATCCCATTTAACAAGGCTCCACTTAGAAGACATCAAGTTACCACTCCAAAGGAATTGACGAGAAAGAGCATCAAAATCCTTAAGGAAATACATAGGGGCAGATTGAACGAAACACCTATAGGTGGGGAGGGCCTGGATAACAGACTTAAGGAGAGTAACTCGAGCAGCTGTAGACAACCACCGGTGAGTCCAATGAGTTACCTTCTTCCTCAACTTATCAAGCAACATCTGCCAAGAGGATCTGGGCTAACGACCAACGCCAAGAGGAATCCCCAAATAGACAAAGGGGAGAGACCCAATTTGAAATCTCAAAATAGCAGCAATCCTCCTTTGGATGGCTTGAGGAGTATTAAAGAAAAAAATAGAAAATTTCTGCTCATTGACTTTCTGACCCAAAGCAGCAAAGTAGGTGTCTACAGCTTGTTTAAAGGATTCAGCTTCACGAGTACGAGCTAGCCCCATAAGAGAGGTGTCATCCACAAACTGGAGATGAGAAAGAGTAGGCAAACCCATCCCCCACTGCCAACCATGAATCCCACCTTGAGAGACCCAAGATTTAAGAAAGCGACCAAGACCCTCAGCCATAAGAATAAAGAGATAGGGAGAAAGCAGATCCCCCTGATGAAGGCCCCTGGTAGCACCAAAAAGTTCAGAAGGTTCCCCATTCACAATAACTGAAAAGGAGGAGAAGGTCACACAACTCATAGTCCAACTCACCCAGTCAGAAGAAAACCCAAAGGCCAACAAAATCTTTTGAAGGAAACTCCATTTAACTCTGTCGTATGCTTTAGCCATATCCGGCTTGATGAACATAGACCTTTCCTTAGAGATCGCCATGGAATGAATGACCTCAGAGGCGATCACCACCCCATCCAGAATCTGTCGACCTGCCATAGAACCTCCCTGTTCCTCTGAGATAACAACAGGCAAGCAAGATTTAAGCCGCTCTGCAATCAGTTTTGTAATAATCTTATACACCACATTATAGAGCGCAATAGGTTGAAAGAAATCAAACCTATCAGCACCCTCCTTAGGAATGAGGACAAGAAAAGTAGCATTCAAGGCCCGAAGCATCTGCTTGTTATGAAAAGATTCCCGGACAACCTCCACCAGATCCAACTTCACAATTTCCCAAAACTCTTGGAAAAATTCAATAGGGAACCCATCAGGGCCAGGAGCCTTCCCCTTATTCATCCCAAAAACAACCTCCTCCACTTCAGACAAAGTAATCGGGCGCATAAGAGAAGCATTCAACTCATTAGAGACCAAAGAAGGAATACAAGAAAGAATCATATTATCCTCAACATCAAAAGGAAGAGAATCCTCAGTAAACAGAGAGGAGAAGAATTGGCGAGCTTCTCTAGATAAACCCTGTTGTGAGGATAAGACTAAGCCTTCAGAATTAACAAGAGAAGAAATATAACACTTATTCCGACGAGCCTGCATAGAATGATGGAAGAAGGCAATATTCCTATCGCCCTCTCGAAGCCAGTCAACCCGAGCCTTTTGTTTCCAGAATATCTCCTCATGAAGTTGCCACTCCTCCACCACTTTAAGAGCCTAGGACTCAGCAAGTCCAAGAGCCTCTGAAAATCCCAGATCCCTAATCTAGCGAGTAATAACAGCAAGACGCTCCTGTGCTTCCCTTTTCTTGGCCCGAAAATTGCCAAAACAAAGCCAATTCCAACGCTGAAGATGATACTTGACACTTTGCAGCTTCTTAACAAAAGAGTACATAGCTGAGCCATATGTCGGGGCTCCATCCAGCCACCACTTCTCAACAAGATTATACAAAGAAGAATCACGGAGCCACAAAAGCTGAAATTTGAAAGGAGGATTCTTTGGATTAGGAAAAGGAGAAGCTGGAAACTTAATTGGCCAATGATCAGAGCCACACCAGTCAAGAATCTCAAAGCCAATAACCAGGCTGCCCCCAACCCAAAAACAAGAAACAAGAAACCTATCCAACCGCTCGGAAATTTCCTCTGGCCCACTCCGACTATTATTCCAAGTAAATAAGCCATTAGCAGGTTTAACATTAACAAGAGCAAGTGAATCCACATTAGCCCGGAACAAATCAAAAGCAGGACCTAGTCTCGGAAGCCCCCCTCTTTTCTCCTCCAAACACAAGACAGCATTGAAATCACCAGCTAGGATCCATGGCAATTAAGGTGCACAGGACCTAACATACCTAATATGGGCCCAAAGCTGGCCTTTTCCCCGGAAGTCAACTGGAGCATAAACATTACTAACCAAAATATTCTCACCAGAGTCCAAAACCGAAGCCACCATCGAGATAGAGGAATGGCTAGAAATCCACCAGCGAGGAACAACCTTATGAGGATCCCAAAAAAGAGCCAAACCTCCAGAGCTTCCCTTAGAACCAATACATTGACACTGACCAGAGAACCAAATACAAGGAGCATACTGAAGCATGAAGTCCACCTAAAGCTTGGTCTCCTGAACACAAAAAATATCTGGAGAATGAGCCCCAATCATATCCTGAATAGCTTTCTGATGGGAGGCTCTATTCAACCCCCTTGCATTCCATGAAAGAATAATCATGAGGAAGGTTGAGAAAAGTGGGTACCAATGGTCTTAACAGACCCAGACTCAACCAACAAATCCCCAGTAGATTTAATCTTATCTGCATCCTTTTTACGACCGACTTTAGAGGAGTGCTCAAAATGCCCTTTCTTGAGAGGGCGTTGTAGCACCCCTAGATAAGAGACCCCCCGACCTTTACCAGAGGACAAAGCCTCCTTAGCTGAATCAGCTAAAATGATATCATCCTGTAGGCCAGCAACAACATCTGAAAGCCTAGAATTCTCCTTTTCTGAAGGAAGAGAAGGGTTCTCAACAGCAACTGCCTACTCCAGCCCTGTATCCATACTGATAGCCCCAGGTACCATCTCAATAGGAATCCCCTCCTCCAAGGCCTGATTATCCAAGACCTCAAAACGATTAAACCCTTGATCAGTTTGTTTGTCCTTAAAGGGACGCTTTTGACCTCTCGCCTTAGCTTTTGGCTTGACAGGAGTGAAAGCATCCTTATCATGCCCCCCTTCAGCCACAGGGACCTTGCTTTTATCTCCCTTATCCACCGAAGGCCCCGAAGGAGGAGGAGAAGAAGGCCCAGCCGATCTGGAGACCCGAGGGCATTGGCGATGAAGGTGTCCATATTCATGACAAAATCGACATTGAAAGGGGAGGGACTCATAATCTATCTGTTGAATCCATGAAGCCGAGCCAATACAAATTTCCAAAGAATCTAGCAAAGGATTATTTAGGTCAATTTCAACACAGATGTGAGCAAAAGAAAATACCTTCTTAACCAGAGTAGTCTGAGCAGTGGCAACCGGCTTCCCCAGCAGAGCAACAATTCGTTGCAAAATATCTTCTCTCTAGAATTCCAAGGGCAACCATGCCAGGCGGACCCACACCGGAACCGGAGAAGGCAAATCCTCTGCAGCATTGAAACCCCCATGCCAGGGTTTCATGAACAAACCCACTTGATTGAAAAAATATGGGCCTCCCTCAAAAACCCGATTACGATCCGAAATGCAAGAAAAATCAACCAAGAAAAAGCCATTCCCAGCCACCAAAATATCAAAATCACCCTCAACTTGCCAGGTACGACGCATCCAAGACTCCAAAGCCGAGAGGGAAACACGGATTCCCAAAAACTTACAAATCAAAACATGTTGAGTCCAATAAGAGAAGTCCTCATGCACCGATTCTGGAGAAATAACCAGAATAGGACGATCATGACTCCTCGGCAGACAACCATTCACTTTCTTGAGCTTAGAGCTCTCACCCACAAAAGAGGAATCCATGTCTTGTGCATGCACACTTGCAGCATTTCCCAAAGATGACTTCACACCTGCAACCACCAAGCTCTTGAGAGCCCCATCCATACCTCCACACCCGACACCCTCCACTGCCAAACAAATAGAAAACCCCACCCGAACCACCTCAGGTGCCACCCCCTACACTCCATGCAGCAGACCCCACACCAACCTCCTCCCGCAACAGCCACACCACTCCACGCAGCCAGCCCAACACCATGCAAGCTCACAGACCGTAGCCTGCAGGTCGCCCGCACCAGCCAGCAGCGCTCACACCCATCTCCCACCTTAATCTCAAATATAAGATATCTAATTACAATAGACTATCCAAAATATGTTTTTCTATACTGGAAAATAAAATCTAATCCCTACTAAAATAAAAAGTACAAGTTGTAAGAACAATTCTGTAGCCTTTTGGAAGCCTTGACCACATAACCCAATATGTAGCGTAGATGTCCTCATGACATGCTTTTGTCCTATATAAATGCAACGAAAAAGAAATAGAATGCTTCAAAACTTGTGCCTACATGCATAGAAAATAAATTACAGGCCCATTGTGTGTGAAATATATTTAAACTTAAAGTACCTAAAGTGTACAATAAAAACCTTAATCAAGTAAACTAAGAGAGAAATACTAATCAAAAAAATATCACCGAATAGTTGTCTTCTTCCAATCTAAATACCTCCACACAAAAAAGAAAGGAGAAAGTTTGGGTGGTTGTTTAAGGGCTTTCCTTACTCAAATCCCTATTTTGGTCTTTTGACCTCGACGAATAACCAAGATTGATTTGATGATGGATTTTGATAAAAAGAGATATGTTGATAGAGATGGGTACAATGCAATATGATTGATTTAAGCAAAATATGCTAACACGAAGAAAATCTAGCTGCTTGCATAAGAAGAATAAATATTTCAAAATAAGGAGACAACAAAAATTAGATATCTCTCACCAAGAAGCCATGAAAAACCTCCAAACTGGGGTTCAAAATTGTAGTACAATTGCCTTGCTCAATCTCACAACCAAGAAATAACATGTAGAGTATTGCATGAGTTGTTTCTTCAAAACCAGTAAGCTTCAAGAGAGTTGCGAAGAAAAAAGCAAGAGTTAAGGTTAATATGTTTGAGAGAGAGAGTTAAAAATATTTCCTTTCTCAAGATAGAAGGCCACAATTGTTTTGTCAAGCGCAACTTCCATACAAGAGCGTTATATCCGATAGATTTGCGGGAATGTCACATTCCAATGGCCAATTGAATCACAATTTTTTGCGGGACACTAGCACATTTGTAGACATCTGCACGTAGCACTTTCATTTGAGAGAAATGGACGCAAACTCCCAAGATAATCATAATTTTATTGAGCATAAGGTATTTTGGTTGTAACATTTTATGTTTAAATTATTTTTGAATCATGAGCTGAAAGGGGAGACATTATGTAGTGTGAAATTGCAGGGTATGCAATTTCCTACATTACAACTTATATTATTTTTTGTTGTTTTAATAGTTAATTCTATTGTTGCTAGTCATAAAACTGGAGGAGACATTTTGGGAGGGTCTGTACCGTGGTACTTGCTGGTTGTACAAAATAGGGAGTGGCATGGGAATGTGTGATATGATTAGCCTCTTTCCTAATGTCTTGGTCTCTTGGATTGGAGGTTTCTTAGGTAGTGTTGCCATCTCCAAGTCATTGCTAGGCCTAGAGTTACCAACCCATGATACCACCATTCATGAGTTGCTTCATCTAAGTGCAATGTGGCAAATTTGATCACCTCCTCTTCTGGCATTTGATCAACGTGAGATAGAGTCACCATTCCCAAAGTTTGCTAATAATCCCTCTGCACAACAGGCCCTTTGTTCTCTACTCTTCCACCCCCTCTCTTCTTCTTCTTCTTCTTCTGATTCATGAATTGATCAAGAGACAAAATTTTCCTAATCTTTGTTGGAAGGGTCACATATTTTCAATAACTTGCTCTCATTTCATTTGTCATAGGAACTTGCACTTGTTGCTCAGGTTGGGCCTCCTCCCTATGAGTGAAGGCAAGTTGAAGAGGTCTAGTAACAAACCCAACAACAGTTCTAATAGTATGACCATTACTGCCTTGATTATTATTGTCATTGGAAGTACTAACTTCTCCAACTTGAACTGGGGGAACATTCTGATTCATTTTGGCAAGAAGTCGGGACATCATGTCAAGCATGACATCAAACTTCCTTTCTTCTGTAGCATTCAAAATTTTTGGAATAGCATTCATTTTGGCAAGAAGTTGGGACATCATGTCAAGCATGAATGGCAATGAGCAAGACACATGAAGCTACCAATGCCACATAGTGATGAGCAACATGATATGATGAAAATCATTGTTGATTAAAGGACTTAGGGTACGGTCCCATGGAGGGGGGCTTCCTTGAAAATCTCAGCGTATGCTGCTTAGTTTTTTTAGGAATATTTTAAAGTTTTTGGTCCCATGGATTTAATTTTACAATTCTGCTTAAAATTTCAAGCTCCAAAATTTCAGGAATGAACTGTAGTGCTTTGATAAAAAATAATAAATAAATCAAAATTCTCTCATTTTAATTTTCTAATAAGAATTTAAAATTTTAGATGAGAGACAAGTGGCATAAAAAACTCCTAAGCTGTAGGGGCAATTTCTAGCCCCACCCCAATTTCACCCGCTGAAAGATTCATTTCTAAAAGGTAGGGGCTCCTATTTTTCTGGAAAAGATTCCAATTAATCCCGTAGCACAATTTTTTTTTTTGCATGGGACCTCCTGCTCCATGAAAATAGAAGCCCAAGCCCCCCCCATGGGACCATACAGTTAGGTGCCTCAAAACAAGGGAGAGCACAACAATTGTAGTATCCCTTGCTGATATAGATGTGAAAAATGAAGTTTTGCACCCAAGGAATATTGTCAAACAATTCAAAAGCAAAGTCTGATCTTGCTGGTACAGAATTTCAGTCTGATTGTATGCTTGAGAAGTAATGATAAAATGATTCAAATGCTTATGTATCAACACAACAATGATGAAACTACATTCTAAATGCAAATATGACTCTTTTTGATCCTTTTCAATGCAAATAAATGATTTCTATATGCAAATCAATCACCTACAGCCAAGTGACATTTTGTCATACAATTGGCATGCATACTAATAAGTTGAGTATGAATGATATTAAAATGCTCAATGACAACAATATATAACCAGCAACTTATACCTCCTTGATTGAAATGATTTCTTCAATACAATGCTCATACAGGGTAGCGAAGCCAAAGACTCTTGGCAATTACAATATTTTCCAATTTACAACAATGCTGGTAATAATATGCATCTACAGCTGCAAATATGACTATACTAAATACAATGCTAGAAGCAGATAGAAATTCGAAGAACGTGGCCTCAAAAAGCGCTTTGGATGAGAGATGAGGTAGCAATCAATAACAAGCCTAAATAATATTTTCCAAGCCCAAATTGAATTACTTAAGATGCCGCCCCTGTTTTGCAGATGGAATGCATATATAAAATAATGTCAACCTCTTGACACTCTCCAAGCACCCAAGCAAGGTTGCCAAGTCTCTAGGAATGAAGCGCCCTCTCTATCAAGCAAAATTGGCCCATGGAGAGGCTGCCATATGCAAAATCGTGGCTCTAATGTGCAGACTTATGTGACTGAAATATTATATCAGAAATTCTGGAAATGAAGAATGTTGCAAGTCCATCCCTTGTATAACAAAAATGATGAAGACTTCGATCATGAAAAATGTGTCCAACAATGCTCCAATCAAACTTATGTAAAATTGGCCCTTGGCCACTAATTTTTCGTAGCTGAGATAACTAAAGTATCACCTGCACAATTGCAACCCTTCAAAAGATAGTCACTTCCTCAGTTATGCTATCAATGGGAGTTTTCGTTCCCAAAGACAATGCTGATATTCTGCAGAAACCCTTGGCTCCACAAGATACTCATCAAATAGAAATTTCAATAATTGGATGATTAGAAGCAAGCCAACAACATCTATTTATTTTTTTCCCCTCAAGGGTTCGGCCCCTTCTAGAAGCTTCAAAATAAACAATATAATATTAAAATACATTTAAACTTTATTATAATATAAAAATATAACTCAAAGTGCAAATATAAAATATAACACAATATGTTATCCAACAATATGTTTTCTAACACAATGTGTTATCAAACAATGTGTTATCCGACATCCAAAATACCATAAGAATCATCAAATTAACTCCTGAATGCATGAAGCGAGCCAACCACCATTTGGGTAACTATCATGAATACCCTTTAAACATGCCCTATTAGCCTACGAGGGCCACTGATAGGCTACTCCAACCAAAAACAACATCAGGCTAGAAAAGGGGACATTACAGTCCGCCCTCCCTAAAATTGCTTGTCCCCAAGCAATCTGAATTGTAAACACAACTTTCCACCACTTGGATCGCAAGGGAAGATCTGTGTAATGTCCCTATCATCATCAAGTAGCTCCTGTAACACTAGCTCATCCAAATGAATCTATTGAACCAACTCAATCCCATCATCAAGTGTCACAGGAGTATAAGCCTCAAGATGAAGGAAGTCAAGAGACTGACCATCCTTGCCTCCAATATCTGCGCAAGGTAGGCTATCCAACAAACTATCAATCACATGCACGACTGAGCATCTGAAATAAGTCATGTACATGAGGATCAATTATGAAGCTATACGCACTCCTCACTATGCACACCTCTAAAATCTCCTCTATGAGTCCTGTTTGAAATCCTGATACATTGGAAGGATCCCAAACACCACTATCAATGCTCATCCCAGGGCTGGAATCAAGAGAGTGATCAGCATCCAAATCGTAGAGTGGATTGTCATATGACCAAGTAGCATCCACCTCGAACGATGGATTGAAGATCATCTTATGCTCCTCCTGAATAACCTTCTCTTCTCTCTTTCTATCCAACCCTCTACAAAAAGAGATAGAATGCAAGCCCCCATTTGTAATTCCCCTCAACACATGTTTCTTGGAGCCATTTTATGCCCAAAACTATATTCATCTCACCCATGTTGACCACATAGAAATCAGAATGTAACTCATAACTATTCATCATCAAAGTGAGATTAGTGACTCGCCTAATGCATGCGAGGGTATATCCATCAGCAAATTGGACTTTGAATCCATCAAATTCCTTGGCCTGAAGTCTGCACCTAGCCACAAAACCCTCATAAAAAAAGTTATGGGTTGCACCAATATCAAGCATAGTGATGCAACACTGTCCATCAACTGTCCCTCTGAATCTGAATGTAGCCTCATCCTGTACATTGGAAATAAATGCCAAGGGAGCATATGCTTTCTCATCCTGATCAACTCTTGAAGCAACCTACTGATCCACACCATTAGAATTGGAGTCCTCATAATATGCTCACATAAAACGATTTGCCTTTCCCTTAGGTCTCAATGGGCAATTGTGATCCTTGTGATAAGATTCCTTCCACAAATAGCACAATTTCTTCTTCCTCAACTCTTCCCGTGTCTCCTCATCAATCATGGGTGCTGATTTCTTTTTCTTATCAGCAAATGGTTGAGGGTTCTCATTGCTGGTCGAAGGAACATCCTTATCAAAAAGTATGTTATCAAACAATGTGTTATCCAACATCCAAAATACCATAAGAATCATCAAATTAACTCCTGAATCCACGAAGTGAGCCAACCACCATCTGGGTAACTGCCATGAAGACCCTCTAAACATGCCCTATTAGCCTATGAGGGCCACTGATAAGCTAATCCAACCACAAACAACATCAGGATAGAAAAGGGGACATTACAACAATCCTGAAGATGTTGAATTTTATTACTCAAGGCCTGACATTCATTGGTTAAGTGACTATGCACCTAATGATATGCATAAAATGAACTTTTGTTGTAGAATTTCTTTCATGATCTTGGAGGGAGATATATCAAGCGAGCTTGGAGAAGCCTCGACAAGGTACTCTCTTGATTAATGGTAAAAGATGTTGCCTTCTTTTGTGACCTAGATACTTCTTGCTTAGTACAAGGTATCATACATACACAAGACTCTCTAAGTTTAGGTTGTGAGATTTTGTACTCCCTTAAAGGAGGGTGTAAAATCTATTGAATCCCAATCATCACTAAGACATGTGTTTGAAGATAAAGCAATATTTGTCCTACAAGTGTTTCATGTGATGAATTGATATTGAGCGAAAGTTTCTTTGATGTGTTCATTTCTTTCGAAGGATAATGACCAAGACCTGTTGTTTGTTCTTGTAGGGTAGGCTCTATAGGGACATGGATACATTGTTCTCTTATCCCACATCCTTTTTGAAATATCCCTCTTACTTTTTTTCAATTTTGAGCACAAGAACTTCACCCATGAACGTTAGAGAAATGAGAGATAATCCAACTAGAATGTAACCCTCCACTTTTTGATCACCCAGATCTCAATGAGGGAAAGATGAGAGTATACATTGCTAGGGGATCGTTAGATGAAATCTGAAATTGAAAGTACAATACTGAAATGCAACCCTTCACTTTCTAATCACCCAGATCCTAGTGTGGGCAAGGTGAGAGCATACGGTGGAAAGGGGATCGCGTTAACTGAAAATACTGAAAGTTGGAGATACAAGTGTTGACAGCTCAATAGACCAACTAGGAAATGAAAGTACTTAGGCAGCAAGCCAACCTCTTCCACTTTTCAACGGGCTACAATGAAAGTAAAGTACTGAAATGAAATCAACTCAATCACTTTTTCAATGGGAGTGGAAATATAAAATATTGAAATGAAATGTCTAGGCGGCTAGCCAACCCGTTTCACTTTTGAGCAGGTATAAAATGTAAAGTGCAGAAATGTAAAGAAGGCTGATCAGTACTACTCATTCAGCATTACAATCTGAAGTACTAATTGCATTACAATAAGAAAAGGATATTCATTTTTTCAATGATCACCAAGATGTTAGAGAATGATTTCCAACCAAGAATAAGATATCAAACTACGAAATAAAGCCAAAATGGAAGATTTTACGAAGTTTGATATGAATTTGCAGTGTACAAAATTTTTGATCAGCAAGCCCAAAAAACACCAAAATGCTTGCAATTTTGTCAATACATCTCTGAATGACTTCAAACCAAGTGCAAATGAAGCCTAGGGATAGGGCGACCAAGTACAAACGAAGAAACAACACCAAATAATTCCAAATTATTTTGCACGCTTCCAAAGGCAAGTTTGGAAATGGTATGACCTCCTTGGCTAGGGCGACCAGCTCTAGAAAAATGAAGACTCAACAATAAAATCTGAAACTTGGTGGAAGGGGGCGCCCAAGGTGGGAGAAAGCATAGCATCAATACCTAGAATCAACAAAAAATCTACCAAAGAGTTACAAGCCAAAACGTGCTTCAGCAAGCACCAAACTAGCAACACCGAAACCCAATAAAATCAGTCCAAAATCAGAAAACATCAAAGAACTCCATCATCAATAAGCCCAATCTGCACTTTTGAGTGAAGAACAGTCATTGAATTAGCTAGGTACTGTTGATGTGTTTTTCATGACCACACTAATGCAGAATAAATTCACCAACGGTTACCCAATTCTCTCTTGATCAAAGTATCCAGCACGCTAAGATTGCGAGAGAGTTCGTGCGTTCAACTCTAAGGTTCCTTAAATGCGAATAGTCTCAGTTGGCTCAATGTGATTTTGCTGGTATTTCAAGGGGACTTATGGAATTGTTCAACAGCAGAGGAAGGGGTTTTCGTAACTCGATAGATTTATCAATGAAGCACGGGCTTCCTATTCTAACCAGAAAGTATTGAATTTAAAGTGGTTGTAGGGATAAGAAAGCTCTAATCTACTCTAGGGCGTGGGACATGGCAATCAATTCTCACAAGCTTCAACCAAGCTCCGCTTTGCCTCACTTCGGACAGCTTCCACAGAACTGGTGCAATCTTCAGAGGAGTAGCTCAAGGTGTTCAAATCACAACTTAGCATGAAAATACCATCACAACGGCGCATATAAACATACAAATCATGATCGAAGTTAAGTACATGATATTCCAGTTGACCACACAAGGCACATTCACCATCAGCGAACACACTAGTGGTATGGATAGACAAAGTTTGCTCAAATCGAAGACCACATTCCACAACTAACATCCACTTGCATAAAAATGGAATTACGCTACTCTACGCTACTTGAAGTAGAAGGGATGAAGAAACCTCGCTAGCTATCCATAACAAAGACGAATTTCACCATCAATGAAAAGATCTTTTATTATGAAAGTTTTACACAACAATCTCTTGCAAAAGTTTTCAAAGGAAAACTTTCCTTCTTCTCCAACTACACTATCAATCTATACCAAGCTACTTCTAAGTTGTCCCTCTACTCTATGTCTACTGTCTAACTTAGTGTCTAACTAATGAGATACAAAAGAGGGGGGGTACCCCTTTATATAGTTGGCCAAGTCCAACGGACGGCTCAGATTACAATCGGCTGGATGGCCAAGATTGTGCCACCTCAGCCCTAAACAAGATTCACCCTAAAAACTGCCACAAAGAAGAGTGGGGTAATAAATGAGCCATTAATGTCCATCATCCTTCTAGAAGATTCCAATTTTGAAACGCGTTTGCACTTGTTCTTGATTTTCCTCTTGACTGCAAGCTGGATGAATCTAGTCGCCACTGCTTCAAATTCTTGAACATCAAGCCTACAACTTTCTTTTTCCTGCTCAACGATGATTTTCCTCCATGATGTTGTTCTTCAACTTTGAATTGTTTGGTTTCCATTCTTTTCTCCATCTTGAGTTTTGAAAACATTTCTTCATTGTCACTTGAGCTGGGTACATAAAAAGTCTCAACACTTAGCCATTTTCTCTGAGTATTCACTTAATCTCCCTAAGTCACCACCGTTTAGTCTCGACGTTCCTCCTACAAAACAAGCAAGGAGAAGAGCATCAGAACACTTCATAATATAAATTCACTTTACTTACCTAATTTTTTAACTTTGAGGTTTGAGTGAGCTCCGGAACATTTCTCTTCTACGGATCCCTTCTTTCTTCATAACTTTTTAACATCTGCATGCCATCTTGACGCTTGGTATTTGAGTTTCACTTTAGTTTTACATTCTTCATGCCCTAGAAAAATTTCATCTTCCTCAAGGGCGTATCATCTTTTGACAATATTAACTTCAACTGCTTCTCTAAGAAATTCATTTCATCAGCTGGGTCATTGACGACTCTGATTTTATTCAACTCTGGCTCAAGAAGATTCATCTCACGAAGAACTTGATCAAATTCATCTAGGCAATTCATTTCAATTTCATCATCTGAAGCATTTTATTTTCAAAAACACATTTTATTCACTTTGCCTTAGAAAAATTTAAATTTCCCTTAGGAAAATTCCATAATTCAAGCACCGATTAAATTCTTCATCTCGAAAGTTTTGGCGAAGTGCATAAGACACTAAAATCCATTCCTTGTCGAAGATCTTCAATACCCAGAAGAAAATTTCTTTCAGAACTTGTCGAATTCATGGGTATACAACGAACGGGTTCATTTAATTTTTTTTTTTGAATTTTGAACCTTAGACGAAATCATTTTCAACAAATTTATTCTGGTTCCTCACATCTGTGAACATTTCCTGCTGCTTTGACTTGAAAATTTCTATCAATCCTGTGAAGCTAACATCATCTAAATTCATCTCTGGCAAATTCATTCGTGTCCAGGAAATTTCATCACTTCACCAGACTTAGGCGTTTTTCCTCTAGAGAGGTGGAATTTTGATAACACTTAGAAAAATATTTAAAATCACTTAACACTTTGAATTTTCCCTAGGAAAATTTGATTCACTTCAATTATCTTGCCAGTGGTGAGAAATTTTTTATCAATTTACCTGGAAAAAATTTAATGCCTGGAGTGCATATGTCATGAAGAATATTTAAATTCCAACGCCCTCTATATTTTATTTGGCAATTTTCAATGCCTTAATAATATTTATCTCCTAGCATCTCCAAGATGGCGCATTTTACACTTACAAGAGGATGTTTCAAACTCCAATGCCTAGCACATTTTATTCACATTATGAGCTTTTGGACGCAATTTGCATAGTGAGGTGGATAAGCTTCCAACGCCTTAAGCTCTTCATTCCTTAACTTACCTCCACCCTGGCACATCTCATGTGTCATGGAGGATATTAGCCACGCCCTAGTAATATTTTCATCTTTACCTTCACCTTGACTCTCTTCCATATTTTGTCTTCACATGCCCTCATTTGGGCGCATATTGCATGCTCAAGAAGATGGGCACATTTTCTATGTGTAGATGGATTAGCATTTCAATGTCTTTGACCAGCTTTGAAACTTGTGAAGTTGGGCGCATTCTTTACATGGTGAAGGATGAAACTTTATGACACCATGACTTGTCTTTGACTCCTCCTAAACTTGGCGCATTCTCCATGGTGAAGTGGATTAAAATTTGTCTTCTTCTAGGCTGAGTTGAGGGCGCATTTCTTATAGTGAGGAGGATTTTAAAATTTTGTCTTCTTCCTAGCTTGCATGGATACCCTTTTGTCTTTATTCTCCACTTGTCTTTGCATGTATTCAACGCTTTGACTCTCTATTTGACCTTATTTTGCATGGCGAATTTTGAGGTGGTTAATTTTGAGTTGCCAAGTGTAGAAAATTTTCAAAACACTTAAGAATCTTCACCTTTTGATGGGGCGCATATAGAGGAGTCTTCTTCAAATTTAGAATATTTTTCAACCTCTAATCAAAGGCGCATTTCACCCTATAGGCTTTCACTTTGCTCACGCCTTTGATGCTTTGACCTTTCCTCTTTGCAAGGGTCCATTTAAGGTGTTGAGGTTTAAATTGAAACACTTAGATATTTTATCAACTCCCTCCCTTTATGATGGGCGCATTTTGCCAGGGGAACTTCCAATTTCAACGCCTTAGGCAATGCATAGGCTTCTTCACTAGATGGGTGCATATGGGACCCCCTACTTCCATTTTCTAGACATAGAATTTTTTTGTTGATATTCCCATGAGGGGCGCATTTAGGGGTGGGGACTTCAAAATTAAAATACTTAGAAACTTTTCAAGCTCCTCATGCAAAGCAAGGCGCATTTGGACCCCTAAGGTTTCATTTTGAACACTTAGAATATTTTGGAGTCCCATCTTCTAGCAAGGGCGCAAATCATAGCTGGAACTTTCAATTTTTTACTCCTTAGAGGACTTCACTATTTCATTCTTCAAGTGGGGTGCAAATAAGAGGTTCTTCAGATTTGAAAGACTTTGAATATTTTAGCTCATCCTCCTTCAAGTTTGGGGCGTACTTTGACCTGTGGGCTTTCATTTTAAAGCACTTAGAATGTTTCTCTATCAATTTTCAGCCTCAAGGGCACATTTCTCCATGCCTCCTAATTTCAAGGACTTAGACAAATTTCAAGCCACTATTCTCAACTTTAGCTTCAAGGGCGCATTTTACCATGGAGCTTTCATTTTTCATGCCTTAGCAAAGTTTTCATCCATCTTTAGCTTCTTAAGGCGAATTCACTGGTTGGATTTGAAATTTCTCAGGCTTAGTGGTTGGATTTGAAATTTCTCAGGCTTAGTGAACTCTTTATAGTTTCGTCTGATTCAAAACGATTTGTTCATGCTAGCCCTGGCTTGCCCTAATTTTCCATTTTTAGAAAGTTTCCCAAAATTTTGCATTTTGAACTGATTCCTGACTCCGAAAGACCTAATTTTGCCTGGATTTGAACTTCAGGGTGTGGTTAAATTGCTGGTGCCCGATGCTTGATGCCTGTGCCTGCTATTTTTAGCAACTTACTAAAAATAGTAAGTACTCAGAATGTCTTCAAATTTGGTGTGCTGAATGCCTGAAGTGTGTTGATCGTGGCTAAATGTTGCATTTGCATGACTGTCCTGTTTTGCCCTTGAATTTAGAAAACCCTAATTCCTCAGCACCAGCCTGCTAAAAATAGCAAGTGTCTATTTTCCATCCTCTGCAATTCCGTTTGTCTTGAAACTCGTGCCATGGGGTCCTCGTTAGCTGCTTGACTTGTTCATATTGAGACTTCATGCTGACCTGCTATTTCTAGAGTGGCTTACTATTTATAGCAGCTGCTTGATTTTGGGACTTCCATATCTCCGTTTGATTTGAAATTCAAATGGTGTACTCCTCATTGGGTGACTTGCCCATTGACACTGGCACCTGCTTCTGGTTTACTATTTTTAGCCAGTTTCTAGAACGCCTTACTATAAATAGTAAGTGCTTTGATTGCCTTCAAATTTTACCAGCGGATAGTTTGAAAGACACTGATCGCGGTGGTTTACACCGGTTTTTCCAAAATTTTGACTTTTTACCCCTCTTTTTGGGTCTTGAAGCTGGAAACCCTAATTCATCTTGCATGCATATCAAATAACCTCTGTTTGTCTTCGTTTCTGTTGCATTGCGATCAGTTTGTGATTCTGAAGTGCTGGGAGGCGGCTGTCGGAATGCATATGCTAAAAATAGCAAGTTGCTGAAGGAGTGATTATCCCCGTTTGCATGTCACATCATCGTGAAGCTATCGAAAAACCCATAAAGAATATGCAGACATGCAAAGAAAACCCTGACATGCAAACCCTAAAAATAGCCTCGGAAGGCTGAACTCTGAAATTTATCATCTCACTTCGCATGTTACACCATCGCGAAGGTCTCCGAAAACCTAGAAGGAATCATCCGACATGCGCCGAAAAACTCTGCATATAAACCCTGGAATCTGCTCTGGAAGCTGAACTACTAAAAATAGTAAGTTGTCTATTTCAGCTCAAATTTTGCCAGTGAGCAGCTTGATGTGCTCTGAATGCAGTGTGACTGTCGAAACCTTCCAGAATGCTGAGAAAATACCCTGAATTACACGCTTACTAAAAAATAGTAAGTTGTCAGAATTTGATGAAACCTACCTGAGAGCTTGCCGGAAGCATGCTGACAACAACATTAGCCTTAGTTTTCAATTTATTCACTTCATTTGACTTCAGATTGACTAGAGAAATACAAACCCTAATTTTCAAACTTGGCCAAATTTCACATTTAAATCCATTGACAGACACATACCCGGAAAGCAGGCAGCAGAAAAGACAGATAGAGACGACAACAAAAATCAAGCCAAAAGTTTGAAACGACTAAAAAATTAGGGGGTCCCCATTTGCAATGGGGCGATGTGTGAAAAAGGTCACAATAGGTACTATCTTGCAAGTACGAAACTGAGTAGGGGCTAGGAGGTATGTGTTCATCAAAGCAAGGCTCTAAAGAAATTTCAGAAGCACTTCATTGTATTAGCAAATGGATGCCAATAATGAAGACAAAGCCTCTTATTTACAACTTTTATTTTCCCTCCAAATAGGGTGCCTAAATGAGGATTCACATTCACCCTTGAATTTGCATTTGAGTTTCATCTTTGACCCCTTGACCAAGGTGTCCAAAAGCACATTAGAGATATATCTTTATTAAAATGCAAATATCACAAGTTAGGTGTCCAGGTCACTTAAGTGAAATAACTATAATATTCAAATATATCCCCAAACTAGGCATCCTCATTTGCCTTAGTAATGTTTTACTTAAAAACATTATACTTGCCAACTAAGGCATCCAACCATGAAATTACTTAAAGCACTGAACTTGCCAAAACGAGCTCCAAGAATGTTGGAGACCAAATTGCTCAAATTGTCTTGCCAGAAATAGCCATTACACTAAACTATTGCAAGAATAGCACTACCAAAAAATAGCACTTACTAAAAATAGCATATTGCTAAAAATAGTGACTCCAAACTCATTTTGAGCACAAACTAGGCACTCGTCACAACTTACTAAAAATAGCAAGTCTGAGAAAGTCACCTAATGTAGATGGATGTTACACCATTTTGAAGCCCTCCAAAAACCCAGAAAAACCTAGAAATCCTTCTGCCAAACTCCTGCATGCAACTCCTGAAAACTCAAAAGGAAACCTCCTAGAGAATAAGAAACCCTAATTTTTCCTCTGACTAGCCTATGGGCCTTTGAAAATAGGCTAACAGTCACTAGAAAGTGTAGTGCTAAAAATGGGGACATTACACTTTTCCATTATAGCCAAGTTGTTTTAAAAGCTCATACCCTCTTCCATAAAGTTTTTTCATTTCTTTTGGAGAAGGTGGTTTCTCATGATCACACTCATCATATGTGGATGTATAATTTTTGTTTTCCTCTTCTTTCCTAAAAGTGGTGGGCTCACATGGTTTTGATGACTCAACTTGTGTTGATATTATGTTAGAATCTTTCTCTTTTCCTAATTTGTGTGTAATGGTGTATTCTCCCATAAATGAGATGTAAAATCCAATGAAACCTAATCATCGTCCAATAGTTTTGTGATTGATGAGAAACACTTCTCTTCTTCTTGTATCAGTTCCACTTTTGTAGTTGGTGTCAATGTTGTAAGAGGATTTGTCATTCCTGTTTCAGTTTGTAAACAACTTTCAGACTTAGGTTGGTTTTTAACATGTAAACCTTATTGTTGTACACGTATTTCAGCATGCGGTGTAGCGTTGATGGCGCTACATTTATTGCATGAATCTGAGATCTACCCAAGAGAAGATTATATGAGAGCTCTTGAGGCATGACATGAATAGGAGTTTGCAATGTTAGCTTACCGTCTGTAGTGAGCTACTTTGTTTACATATATATATATATATTTATTTTTTTCGTTTTACCACTCAGATTACTCCAAGCATTTCGTCAAGTAGTTTGGCTGAATGAAGTACTGAACTTGTTTCCCAGTTTGAGTTAAATATTTGACAATTGCTTCTTACAATGCATTCAATATAAAGATCTTATTGAACCGACACAAGTAGATAAGAATATAAATTGCCAACACAAAATTGGAAGTAAATGAATATCAATGTTATATCCTTTATCTCAAACATTGAACATTCTAGAATATTGACCTTAGATATTAGAATTGAAAATTAACAATGTTGTACTTCTAGACTTCTATTTTGATATTCAACAAGGAAATTTATATGTATATTATGTACCTCAAACTCCAATGAACAACAGAAGTACACATATGTTTTCAGATTTGAATGGTAATATTTTCTGACTTGTGAACATATCACCTGCTCCCTTGCTTAGCTTAATTTGATATTGCCCACATACATATTGGGTGTTCAACTTCAATATAGATATATACATATAGCATGACTTGCTGCTACTGCAACATGCCATACTGAAACGGTGAACCTCTTTGGTTTGCCACGTCACCAACAGGCGTCCTGTTGATGTGTTTTTCGTGACTGCACCAACGCAGAATAAAGTCGCCAACGGCTACCCTATTCTCTCTTGATCAAAGTATCCAGCATGCTAAGATTGCGAGAGAGTTTGTGCATTCAACTCCAAGGTTCCTTCAATGCGAATAGTCTCGGTTGGATCGATGTGATTTGCTGGTATTTCAAGGGGACTTACAGAATTGTTCAACAGCAGAGGAAGGGGTTTTCACAATTCGATAGATTTATCAATGAAGCACGGGTTTCCTATTCTAACCAGAAAGTACTGAATGTAAAGTGGTTGCAGGGTTTAGAGAGTCTAAATCTATTCTAAGTACGGGATATGGAGCTCAACTTCAGCAAACTTCAACCAAACTTCACTTTGCCTCGCCTCGGACAGCTTCCACGGAGTCCGTGCAATCTTCAGGGGAGATGACTAAAGATGTTCAAACCACCACTTGACATGAAGATACCATCACAATGACGCATACCATCATTCAAACTGTGATTGAAGTTGGGCCCACAACGTTTCTAGTTGACCACACAAGGAAAACACACCATCAGTGAGCCTGCTAGTGGTATGGATAAGCGAAGCTTGCTTAGATCAAACACTACATTCCACAGCTAACATCTACTTGCATAAAAATGAAATTACGCTATTCTACGCTACATGAAGTAGAAGGGATGAAGAAACCTCGCTAGCTATCCATAACAAAGACGAATTTCACCATCAATGAAAAGATCTTTTATTATGAAAGTTTTCAAAGGAAAACTTTCCTTCTTCAACTACACTATTAATCTATACTAAGCTGTCTCTAAGCTATCACCTAGCTGTCTCTCTATTCTAATCTCTAATGTCTAACTTCTACTTCTAATGAGATACAAATGAGGGGGAATGCCCCTTTATATAGCTGGCCAAGTCCAACCGACGGCTCAGATTACAATCGGCTGGATGGCCCAGTTTGTGCCACCTCAGCCCTAAACAAGATTTACCCTAAAAACCGCCACAAAGAGGAGTGGGGCAATAAATAAGCAATCAATGGCCACCATCTTCTAGAAGATTCCTGTTTTGAAACACATTCACACTGTTCTTGTTCTTGACTGCAGACTTGATCAAACAGCTTCAACTTCTGGCATGGCATGCACGTTCTCATTTTGAAATTCCATGGCTGCAACCTCATTCTTTTGCTCGACAATGATTTTCTTCTTGATGTTGTTCTTCAGCTTAGAAGTACTTGAGGACGACCTTCTTCTCTCCATCCTGAGCTTTGAAAATATTTCTTCTTTGTCACTTGAGCTAGGCACATACTAAGTCTCAATACTTAGCCACCTTTTGCAACTTTTCTCCCTTCAAGGTTGAAATGTCATCTTGGATTACTTGCTTCATCACTTTAAGTCATCACTGCTTGGTCTCGACGTTCCTCCTGCAAAAAAAGCAAGGAGAAGAGCATCATAACACTTCAATATAAACTCAACTTACCTGGATTTTCATGTTTTGATCTCCAAGGGTTCATTGTTTTTCTTTTAACAAACTTCATCCTCAAATTCTTCATGCCTTAGCCAAATTTGCAACCCATCTTGTATTCTGCCTAGGCGTACTTCACTCTGATATTTCATCCAACTCTGGCTCAAGAAAAATGTTTTCATTAGGAACTTGATCAAAAATTATCTAGGTGCCCAACTTCAAATTCATCCGCCAAGGCGACATATTTCAACATCTTTTTCCTTTCTTGCCTTAGAAAATTTTTCAAACTTTTACTTAGGAAATTCATTATTTAAGTTCCCATCAAAAATCTCCATCCTAAAAGCCTTGGCGAAGTGCAAGAGACACTGAAATCCATTCCTTGTCAACAATCTTCGATACCCAGAAGAAAATTTCTTTTAGAACTTGTCGAATTCATGGGTATACAACAAATGGGTTCATTTAATTTTCTTGAATTTTGAACCTTAGAAAAAATAATTTTCATCATTTTACTCTAGTTCTTCATCCCTGAGCGTATTCCTGCTCTAACTTGAAATTTTTTTCATTGACCTTGTGCAGTTGACATTATCTGACTCCTTCACTAGCAATTTCACTCGCGTCTCAAGAAATTTCATCACTTCACCAGACTTGGGCATTATTTTCTTAGAGATGGAAATATTGTGCCTTAGAAGAAATTTAAATCGCTTAACACTTTTTTGCATTTTTTCCTTAGAATTTTTTTTATTCATCTATCCTCAATCACCTATTTTTCCCGTGAAGAGATCTTGGCACAACTTGCCTTTAGAAAGTCACCACCTTACCTGCAATGCCCTTGCAATATTTTCATCACCCTATAAGCTTATTATTTCCAACGCCTTAGTTATATTTATTTCCCCTTTACCTCACATCTTGGCGTACTTAGCACAAGTGGAAGGAATAACTCCAACGCCTTGGTAACTCTTACACTTATTCTTTACATGGCACATATCTCTTAGGCAAGAGGATGGGCGCATATGGAGGTAGCAAGAGGACAAGCTTCAAACGCCACCTTTGACTTGTTTTGTCCTCACATGTCTTCACTTAGGTGCATTTTGCATGTCCAAGAGGATGAAAGTTTCAACGCCTTTTCCTTGACCATTGACTTCCCTTGCTTTTGTCTTTACTTGCCCTTATTTGGGCGCATTTAAGCATGGGAAGAGGATGAGATTTCAAACGCCACCCTTGCTTTGACTTGTCTTTGACTTCCTTGCTAATCTTGGGCGCATTTCTTATAGTGAGGTGGATTTTAAAATTTTGTCTTCTTCCTTGTCCTTGCATGGGCGCATATTGCCATAGGAGGAGGATAAGCATCTTTGACTTTCTCTAGCTTGGAGTGACATGGGCGCATTCTAGCATGTGTGCAGGATGGGCGCATTTGCTATGTGAGGAAGGATGAAACCTTTGACCATTCAACTTCCTTGTTGAACTTCTTAAGATGGGCACATTTGATAGTGGTAGGAGGATATCCTTTTGCCTTAGAATTTTTTTAAACATCCTCATCAGAGTGGGTGCATTTTGATGGGTGAGAAGGATGAAACTTCAATGCTTTAGCAATTCCTCTATCTCATGCTTGTAGTGGGCGCATTTGGAGGTGGGAGGAGAATGAATCTTTCAGACTTAGAAATTTTTATCAACCTTTCAAGCTTGAGGGCGCATTTTAGATAGGCAGGAGGATGAAGCTTGATACTTAGTGTTTTTCCCGACTCTCCAGCTGAAGATGGGCGCATTTCTTAGGTCTTGCAGGATGAAACTCTAACTTCGAAAAATTTCCATCTCATGCCTATGAGGAGGGCGCATTTTGGGGTAGCTGCAGGATAAACTCATGCCTTAGGATTTTTCTTTCCTTCTACCAGCTTCTCTATGTCCTGCTATTTATAGTAAGTCCTTTGATATCCATACTTCTGAAGCTCAGAACGATTTGAAATTTTAAACACAGGAGACTTATGACCTAGTCAACTTGTTCACACTGTCATCCTGAGCTGACTTGCTAAAAATAGCACATTTCTGAAGGTGGTTTGCTATTTATAGTTGTTAATGATTACATACAGCTTCGATATAATACTCCAGCTTAATAAATTAAATGATAGCCAAGAGGCTATTTAATTTATACTTGGCACGAGTTTTGAAGAAGTTATTTATTGAAGACTTGTATGAGGCCGACCTCATTCATACTTTCTTTGATTTTCTCTCTTTGGCGCAATCCTGTAGATGGCCGACTTATAATTTGTAAAGACTTGCTCTTGATTGAGGCCGACATGATAATTGTGAAAGGTTGCGTCTCCCTCTTCACTTTGTATATATATTTCCTCCTTGCTCTCATTCGAGGATATCAATTTAAGTTCTACATATTCACTTCTGTCATATGTGAGTTACTCTTCAAGGTAGTTCGGCATCATTGAAGTCTGAGTTCAGTCCATCTGGAGAGAGCAGTATATTTCTGTGTGGGTGCATCAGTCTGTGATGCTTGTTATTAGCCATCATATTGGCTCATTGTAAAGGCAAAAATTATTGTGTTCATTCAATATATAAGAGATTTATTGGTGCTGGGTTTTTCTCCCTCTAGAGGAGGGTTTTCCTAGGGTATCTGCTGTGTTATTGTCTGTTTTTGAATTAATTTTCTGTGCATTAAATCTGATCATAAAAATTCACATGGTATCAGAGTGGGTTTGAAGAAGATCTCGATCAGATTTGTAAGGAGTTAAGTGTTCAATTTGTTATTCAGCCTGGTCATTGTGTTCAAAGTTTAGCGTCGATGGAGACATAGCTTCAGATGTAATCATAGTGTCAGGAATCTTCTTATCCTAGCGATAAGTGTATAAAACAGAAACAATCCCGTCCAACTCTCTTACACGGATTTGTTCCGCTCCCTATGTTGTTCAGTCTCCTATTCGCAGGAAGGATCTTTCTTTTTCGAAAGTCTCTGTATATCAGTGGACATATGCGACTTCATTTTTTTTTTTTGAGGTTCCATTATCAACTGGCAGTTCAATCATGTTGGCAATCTTTATTTTTCCCGTAAAGTTCCGCCTGGTTGAAGATGTGTCGTCATTAAAGTTTGTCGGATATCTATGATATATGGTTGGCATTCTTGTTCGAGTCATCTGCCAGGGTGTGATAACCATGGATGCGTATTTGCAAGGATCGTCATTTTGATGATTATCGGGAATATCTTTTTGGAGCGCTATCTTCTTTCATTCGATATCTATCTGAAGTTAACCAAGATTAGAATTTAACCGCAGAACAAGAGAAAGATTGTTACTTATGATATTCACAAGGGAAGAGGATGAAGGATGCGGCATCGGCTGAAAGAATGATAGAAGAATCTACAGAAAAAGTTTAGATATTGCACCCGATAATATAGATGATATTAATCTTGGCGTCAATAAGTCAAAGCAGATTAGAGTCATGGCCCTATGGAAGACGCATCTTTACTTCATTGGAAGATACCTTATTGGAAGGCGTATCAGATAATGCCGGTTCTTATAGCATCAGATTTATTGAAGATAAGTCAAAGACTACTTTTGATATCTTGATATTGCCGCTAAAGACAAGCTGGATGATAATACTAAAAGCCATCTAGAAGCTGTCCATAAGTCAAATCTGAATAATCAGTTCTTATAGAGAATCGGAGTTTTGTGCAGATAATAAAAGAATAAAATTGATACAGATCTCAGGAAAAGTGCAGTCCTGAAGAGGAGTGTTTGATTTCATCGAGATCAGTATTTGTTTTGTTGTTTATATTTTTTAATGAGAAACTCAATTTCTTGAGTTGTGCAGATCCGATAAAGTTTATGAGTGATGATCTCATCCATCTCTAACTCTCTGGGTGTTGCTAGTAAGCATGTTGCATTTATTTCATAATCTGGTGAATTATAGCTAGAAACGGAGTGCATCATAAATTTGAACGGTCAAAGACCATGTTCAAATTTAACCCTGCAAGGGCTTGTGTTCAAGCCGTGAAGATGGTGGACTGATCTGAGCGCAAGAGCAATGTTCTATACTGTGTCCAGTATTTGCATCCATCAAGAGATAAGTATTCTTTGTTTGCTGTTTATTTGGATCTTGTGTGATTAGTATAGAGAGATTGTAATTTCTCTTGAATTGTGTTCTCTACCATAAAGATCTTTTGAAGAATTCAGTGGCAGATTAGAATGTCCAGTATTTGTCATGTCTCGGTTTTTGTATTCATGATGCTGGTGTAAGTTCTCTTAAGAAACTTCACTCAGCCTAGGTCACTGCTGTTTTAGCTTCTCCTTTCGGACATTGGGTCTGACCTTGGGACAAATATGACCCGGAAAGCTTTCTGATTTCAACAAGGTGGGATAAGACCCTTTGGAGACAAAATTCCTTGTGAGTTGTTTCATGCTAGATTTCTGAGTGTGACTAAGAAATAAAAGGAGAACTACAATGATGATTGTGATTGGTTGACCACATCGTTATCACTCTCTATATGCATGAACTGTGGTAGAGCCTTGATTTCTTGAGAAGTCTGGTTCTACATTCTGACTGCATAATGTAGCTAAGAATTTTTTTTGGAGCAGGTTGTCTCATGTTGTGCTGAGAGGAGCACTTCCAAGAGCAGTAAAGACAAAAGGAAGATATATCAGAATCAGTAAAGATAAGTTTCTTTGATATATTTCTTTTATAGGTTGATTTACTTATTCATGTTTCATTATTGTTCATAAATTCTCATGTATTCATGCTATAATCTAAGATAGTAAAACTTTGTATGATTCCAGCTTTGATATTTCTTTGGATAATTATAAACTATTAGTAATCTCTCTCTAAAATGCTTTCAAGACATTTCTAGGAGCAAGAAGGTGGTGAGAGATTTCCTAGTGATGAAAAGCTTGAGGCATCTTATGAGGAAGTCATGCCGACCAAAGAAATGTTCAAGCATGAAGTCACAACTTGCAGCCATGAGACTGAGTTGGTGGCTAGAGGGAGTTCAGTAACTCGCTGAGAAGAACTGAAGATTGCAATGTTGTAAGAATAGAGTGTTCTGAGAGGACAGCCTGTACTTAAAGATGCAAATGAAAGCATTGAGAAGTACAAGGCAAGATTCATAGCTCGTGGGTTTTCACAGAAAGAGGGAGTTGATTATGAAGAAACATTTGCTCCTGTTGCTCGTTGTTTTGAGGTTCATAGGAAGGAGTCACATGTTTGTAAATTAAAGAAGGCCTTGTATGGTCTTAAGCAGGCTCCTCGTGCATGGTACGAAAGAATTGATTGGTACCTGTCAAGTTTGAGCTTCTTGAAGAATGATGCTAATTCAAATCTCTACTTCAAGGTAATCAATGGTGGTGCATTAATTTTGGTTTTATACGTTGACGATCTGATCCTTATTGGAGAAGATCACCTGATTCTTGAGTGTAAGAAGGAGTTGACTTCGGAATTTGAGATGAAGGACCTTGGGCTCATGTATTACTTCCTTGGATTAGAAGTCTGGCAAAAACCAGATGAGATGATTCTAAGTCAAGGAAAGTACACCATTGATATACTTAAGAGATTTGGCATGATGGATTGCAAATTCATGTCTACACCTATGGAGACTAATCTACATAAATTGAAGGAGGCTGCAGCTAGTTCAGATTTGGTGGATCCTACATTGTATAGACAGCTGATAGGATCCTTGATGTATCTAGTTAACACTAGACCTGATATTTGCTATGCAGTGAGTGCACTTAGCCAGTTTATGTGTGATCCAAGACAGATACATCTTGTTGTAGCTAAACATATCCTAAGATACTTGCGTAGCACAGTTGGATATGGGTTGAGGTATTCTTTAGATGCAGACTTGGAGTTACATGGTTTCACTGATTCTGATTGGGCAGGTTGTGTCTCAGATCGGAAGAGCACCTCTGGCTGATTGTTTTAGTTTGGGTTCAACTATGCTTTCCTGGTGTAGCAGGAAGTAGTCATCTGTAGCACTGAGTACAACAGAGGTAGAGTATATTGCAACTTGTATGGAAACTCAGGAAGCAGTGTGGCTTCGTAAGCTCCTTGCAGGATTGCTTGGACAATCAATGGAGCCTACTATCATTCATTGTGATAATCAGAGTTGTGTGAAGCTTTCTGTCAATCGTGTGTTCCATGACAGAACCAAACACATTGAGATCAAGTACCACTACATGAGAGATATGGTACCGCGGAAGGCTGTACAGTTGAGGTACATCGGCATTGATGAGCAGACGACAGATATTCTCACCAAGCCTCTCTCCAGGATAAAGTTTGTGTACTTTTGAGATAAGCTTGGTATGGTGGAGAATCCAGCCTTGACTGAGTAAGAGTCTCAGTATCAGTGAGCCTTGTTTAATGAGTTCTTCTCTGAGAGAGAAGTTCAAGGTGAAATCCCTTGTTTAATGCATTTTCCTCTGAGACGGAGGAATTTGAGGTGCAAGCCCTTGTTAATACATTTTCCTCTGAGATGGAGGAATTTGAGGTGCAAGCCCTTGTTAATACATTTTTCTCTGAGATGGAGGAATTTGAGGTGCAAGCCCTTGTTAATGCATTTTCCTCTGAGACGGAGGAATTTGAGGTGCAAGCCCTTGTTAATGCATTTTCCTCTGAGATGGAGGAATTTGAGGTGTAAGCCCTTGTTTCCACCCTCTGAGCCTAAGTAATGGTGGATGTCATGTGTGAGACTCCATGATATATCTTGTACTTGTGAATGTCACGTTGAGGTGACAACACCACGCAAGTGGTGAACACTTGTACACACCATAGTATGCTTGTAGCCATTATGGTTGATATTGTGTTGAGATCTAATATCACGATGAGGTGATATTCTTCTTTTCACATCTGGTTGTAGCCAATGTGATGGGCATCATATGAGATGATTTATCTTGAGCAGCTGGAAGTATTCTCTCTAGCTGAGAGGGAGTGTTAATGATTACATACAACTTCGATATAATACTCCAGCTTAATAAATTAAATGATAGCCAAGAGGCTATTTAATTTATACTTGGCACGAGTTTTGAAGAAGTTATTTAATGAAGACTTGTATGAGACCGACCTCATTCATACTTTCTTCGATTTTCTCTCTTTGGCGCAATCCTGTAGATGGCCGACTTATAATTTGTAAAGACTTGCTCTTGATTGAGGCCGACATGATAATTGTGAAAGGTTGTGTCTCCCTCTTCACTTTGTATATATATTTCCTCCTTGCTCTCATTCGAGGATATCAATTTAAGTTCTACATATTCACTTCTGTCATATGTGAGTTACTCTTCAAGGCAATTCGGCATCATTGAAGTCTGAGTTCAGTCCATTTGGAGAGATTAGTATATTTCTGTGTGGGTGCATCAGTCTGTGATGCTTGTTATTAGCCATCATATTGGCTCATTGTAAAGGAAAACATTATTTTGTTCATTCAATATATAAGAGATTTATTGGTGCTGGGTTTTTCTCCCTCTAGAAGAGGGTTTTCCCAGGGTATCTGCTGTGTTATTGTCTGTTTTTGAATTAATTTTCTGTGCATTAAATCTGATCATAAAAATTCACAATAGTAACTGCTTGGTTCTGAGACTTCCATATCTCCGTTTGACTTGAAATTCGAATGACGTGCTCCTCATCGGGTGACTTGCCCGTTGACACTGGCACCTGCTGCTGACTTTCTATTTTAGCCAATTTTTGGAACGCCTTACTATAAATAGTAAGTGCTTCGATTGCCCTCAAATTTCACCAGCAGATAGCTTGAAAGATACTGAACACAGTGGGATACACCGGTTTTCGGAAATTCTAACTTTTTACCCCTCTTTTTGGGTCCCGAAAATGGAAACCCTAATTGGACTTGCATATATATCAAACATCCTCCGTTTGTCCTCGTTTCTATTGCATTGCGATCAGTTTGTGATTCTGAAGTGTTGGGAGGCGGCTGCCAGAGTGCATCTGCTAAAAATAGTAAGTTCCTGAATAAGTGATTATCTCTGTTTGCATGTGATATCACTGCGTAGCTCTCAAAAAACCCATAAGGAATATGCAAACATGCAAAGAAAACCCTAACATGCACACCCTAAAAATAGCCTCGGAAGGCTGAACTCTGAGAGTCGTTATCTCACTTTGCATGTTATACCATCGCGAAGGTCTCTGAAAACCCAGAAGGAATCTCTAGACATGCACTAAAAAACTCTGCATATAAACCCCGAAATCTGCTCTGGAAGCTGAACTGCTAAAAATAGTAAGTGGTCCGTTTCAGCTCAAATTTTACAGGCAAGGAGCTTGACATGTTCTATATGTAGTGTGACTGTTAAAACTTCAAGAATGTTGAAAGAACAACTCTAATCTGGCACTTACTAAAAATAGTAAGTCGTCAGAATTTGATGAAATGTCAGCAGAGACCTGTTGGAAGTGCATTGACATCAGTGTTAAGCTCTGTTTTTTATTTATTCACCTCTTTTGACCCTAGATTGACTAGGAAAGTACAAACCCTAATTTTCAGACTTGGGCAAAATTTCACATTTAAGCTTCAACGGCAGGCACATCCTAGAAAGACAGACAGTAGAAAAGAGAGACAACAACAAAACGACCCAAAAGCAAAGCCAATATTAGGGGGTCCCCATTTGCAATGGGGTGATGTGTGAAAAAGGTCACAACAGGTCCTACCTTTCTGGAAATCTATACATAAAATAGTCGGCTCAAACTAAGATGCAACCTTCCTATATTATATACAATAGCCTCTCTTGAATTTCCTTTGACTTCCTTGAAATGTTGAAAACCGACTTCTACCTAATGAATTCTGGGGACTTTAGAACGTCGTGCTGCTTTCCAAAGACTAATTACTTTGTCTTCGATAATACCTTGGCTACTAATTCCACCTGGGCACAACTTTCTTAATTTTCAAATAACCAATCTTCAATACCTTTAATTATTATCAACTCCTTGAATTTGTAATGACATCTTTAATCTCCAATTTCCAGTTTGTATCGCTATTCATAAGAGATGTCTCCTTTAGTATTTGCATCGCTTTCTCTAGACTATCGACCAATATGAATTGATATTTCCAGTGATGGCGGCATGTCAATAAACTCATTCGGTCAATCTTGACTCCTAACCAATACTCAACATTAGGCGGCAATGAATTATTTCAATTCCATGCTGTGTTACCGGAATTGGCCCTTTACCCTGCCGATTCCGGGTACGGATACGTTTCCAAACGGATTTGTTCTGGAAACCCTGTGGATTCGAATAGGGTTTGGATTTTTTGTTAAAAAAACGTTTCCATGAATCCCACTGATTTTTTCTCAAATCACGCCTTTTTTTGGTGACGTGGCATTTTCAATCCGATTCCGGCGTAGTTTTCAAAAACTTTTTGCAACTTTGAATGGTTAAATAAAAAACCCTAACCTATTTGCATTGTTTTTGGCCGCACGTTTTGCTTAGTGTTTTCGTCCGCCATTGCAAATAGACAGATATCCGTGGTCGCGCAAGGAGAAACCTGTATTTTTCCTCACGTTTTTCGTGGTCGTGCAAGAAGAACAAATGCCATTGACTACGCAGGAGATTCCGCAGAAAGCCGTCGACTGTGCAAGAGATCCGTCTTTTTCCTCGTGCGATCTCACGCGTTTCCAGTTTCCTGTGCCGTTCTTTGTCCGCCATTTTTAGGTATTTCTCAGACTTCAATTTTTTTTATAGTTTATAGTTTAGAAATTTATAATAGTTATAATTTTTTATTTTTAGTTTATTTATTAACTATTAACTATTATTATTTTTTAATTTTAGTTTATTTATTTAGTATTAACTATTAACTATTAAGTTTTAACAAATTTTTATTGTAATAATATTTAATATTATACAATTTAATGTTTTTACATTTATAATTTTATTATATATAAAAAATTAAATTTATTTTAGTATTTTAATATAATTAAATTTTAAAATTTAAAACTTTAAAATTTACTAAATGTAAATAATAAATATAAATCTAATTATTATTTTGTTTATTTAATGTTAAAATTTATTTATGTTGCTATTTTTTATTTTAATAAATAATAATCAATTATAATTTAAAATTAAAATTATAAATATAAATTATTAAATTGTAATTATATTAATTAGTAATTACATATTATTTATTAAACGTTTATTAATTTAAATTGTTATTTTTAGTAATAAATATTGAAGTATTTTGCATAATTGTATTTACTATTTAATCATAATGCTGATATTTGCATTATATGTTTTTAACATTTATTGTTCAATATTCAATAACTATTTTTTGAATTTTTTGTAGGAAATATAATGGCAACCAGTTCTGCTTCTATTGATGGACCCACCTTTAAAACCGACCCAAATTCACCTCTATGGAAATATGTACAAATTATACGACAAATTAAAGGGGGAGGAACATTTGTTTGGATATGCAATCATTGTAAAGTTCAGTATACTAGCTCATACAGTCGTGTGAAATTCCATTTATGTGCCATTCCTCGACAAGGAATCACAGTATGTGCAGGAGAAAATGGTAAAAGGTTACATCCTCACAAAGTAGCAGCATATATTAAAGAGCAAGAGGAAGCAGATGCAAGAGCTGGTCATGCCACAAACCATCCTTTGCTAAGAGGAGGAGGAAGTGGAAGTGGAAGGGGATCAAAGAGGCCTCCTCCTTCTCCAACACATAGTGACTTTGATGATGTTGTAGTAGAGAGCCACCCATTTTTGGGTAGAAGTGAAGATGATCCTGTTGGTGTGAAGAGAAGCAAGGGGCCATTAGAAACTGCATTTAAGCTTGAAGCTAGAGACCTTGCAGATCAAGCCGTTGCAAGATGTCTATATGCAAACGGTTTGGCATTTAATGTTGTAAGATCACCATATTGGCAGGATATGTTGAGAAAGGCAAGTGACTGTCCACAAGGGTACACAGGGCCAGGTTATGAGAAGGTGCGTACCACCTTACTAGCAAAGGAGGTAAAAGGCATAAACAATGCATTGATTCCCATTAGAAATTCATGGAAAAAAACAGGGGTGTCAATTATTTCTGATGGATGGAAGGATGTCAAAAACCGGCCATTAATCAATGTGATTGCAGTGTGCCCTAAAGGGGCAATGTTTTTGAAAGCCGTGGATTGTGAAGGACAAGTGAAGGATGCACAATTTATTGCTAACATCCTTATACAGTGCATTCAAGATGTGGGTCCTGAAAATGTTATCCAAGTAGTAACAGACAATGCAAAGAACTGTAGAGCTGCAGGCATGTTGATTGAGACACGATTTGAGCACATATTTTGGACACCTTGTGCTGTTCACTCTCTTAACCTCATGCTACAAAAGTTGGGTGCGAAAATAAATTGGATCAAACAAATGTATGCTGAAGCTGAAGAGATCCAAATGTTCATCACAAACCATCAAATGTCACAGGCCATTTTTAGATCATTTTCAGCGTTGGAGTTGTTGAAGGTAATTGAAACACTTCAACTTTTAAATTTTACATTTCACTTTAGTAATTACTATTTTATTTTTTAAACTCAAGCATGTCTTATTTATATTTTTATTTTAATTTTAAATTTTTGAATAGGTTGCAGAAACTAGATTTGCATCGAACATGATTGTCTTGAGGAGACTTGTGAAGGTGCGGGGGGCACTTTCTAGCATGGTTATTAGTCAAAGTTGGTCACTATGGAGGCAATCCAATACTGAAAGGGCAACAAATGTAAAACGGATGATCCTAGATGACACTTGGTGGGAACGAGCAAAATATCTTCTTAGATTCACTGAGCCCATCATGAGTATGATCCGTTTTACTGACATGGATAAGCCATGTTTGGGAGAGGTATATGATGGCATTGATACAATGATTGAGCAAATGAAAATCATCATCAATGAAAAAGAGCAAGATCCTGAAGAAACTTTCTTCAAAGAGGTGCAAACAATTTGTGTTGAGCGGTGGAATAAAATGACCACCCCACTACATCTTCTTGCATTTGCATTGACTCCCAAGTTTTATAGTGATGAGATTCTTGCTTTGCCATCAAGAGTGCAACCATATTCAGATCTAGAAGTTGGTATGGGGTGTAGGAAAGCACTTAGTAGACTCTTCCCCGATCAAGAAACAGAGTATTTAGTTAGAGCTGAGTTTGCTGATTTTGTAGCTGGTGAAAATCAAAGTATTGGTGCTTCAATTGACAAGTATAGGATGGATGCTCATTCTTGGTGGTATGTCAATGGCTTTACAACACCACATCTCCAAGCTCTTGCGATCAAAGTTTTATCACAAGTAAGTTACTTAGTTTTTATTGCACTCTCTAAATTATATTGTTTACTATTTTAAAAATAATAAAATGGTTAACTTCAAATTTAAAGTTTGATTTACAACTTTATAATTATAAGTTCCTCTCACTTTGTTTCAATAGGTTGCTAGTTCCTCTTCAGCTGAGCGAAATTGGAGTACATACTCCTTTATCCACTCAATGAAACGCAACCGATTGGCAGCAAGTAAGGCGGAAGAGCTTGTTTATGTGCATTCCAACTTGCGCCTTCTTACTCATAAAAAGAATGAGTATAAGGAAGGAGGCACGAGGTTGTGGGATGTAGATCCAGAGCGAACTGATTTGGATTTTTCAGCTGCCACACAATCTTTACTTTCTGACACTGTGGAGTCAGATATCCAGCATGCTTCCAATGAGAGTGCTAGCGGGGCTGCATGTGGTTCTATTAATTTACCTAGATCATCTAATGTCAATGATGATGTTGCTCTTAATCTTCCTAATGACCCATATAATGTCTATCATTAATTGTATTAACTATTACTTTGAGTTTGTTTTAAATGTTGAACCAACGAACAATGAATTCGATATAATTATATACCTATCGTAACATTCAAGTTTTGAAAATTTGATATCAAATTAATTTAGTATAATGGTATTTCAGATTTGTTATATTTATGGTAGTTCTAAGTTTTGTTTAGCATATGCAATAATGCATGATATGTGGTATTCTAAATTTACTTCTTGTTTTTACTTTTTTAGGCTGCAAATATGTCTATATCTATGATTTTTATACATTTTATGTACAGACGTACCCAAACGTACCCACACCAAAAAAAAAAAAAAAATCGTACCCACCTACCGTACCCGTACTCGATTCGGCTACTTAGATTCCATGGTATAAAAAATCACGACACACATATTTAAATGCTCAATTCCGATGCTATGAATAATACCATTTGTTAATGTTTTTTGCAAATAAATGAATGTTATTAAATCTCTTGTATTGGACGGTTCAGTATGATAAATAGTGACTATGCGTTTGCTTCATATTCATCGGTTATTGAAATCTGGTGGCTCCCCTTTCAAAAAGACCGACTCATTGAAATTAATTTCAGGAACTCTCCCGACAAGAAATCACTCGACATAAATCAATGGTTCTTCCTTGAGACATATTTGCTATGCATGACTTATATTGAGTTCTTTGATGGCGGCAATAATAAGATACCCGATAATATGAATTATATCTCCTTCAGCCCTTTCAAGAGATTGGCGGCTTCATATAAATAGCTCGACCTTTAGAATAAATTTGACTCAGAATTAGCTACCCAATGACATTTGCTTTTGGAATATCCGTTATCTCATATTCTGGTGCCTTCACACATATCTTGCGAATGCTCCTCTAATTTCCTATTGATATGAATTTAATTCCACAAACTCCTTCATACTACTCCCGTCTAGGCAAGCCAAGCCGACTCTTGTGAAGAGTCACTTGTGCGATGGAGATTGCCAGTCTAAAAAAATTTAGGAAGTTCAACTACCACTTCTTGAGACGACAATATTTTCCCCAATAACGGCCTCTTTGTTGATATTAGTGACTATTATTAAATTCCTTTTTTGTCGAAGACTACATAAATCTCCAGTTTATTCTCTTTTATTACAATGAATCTCTCCTAACCTCAGAAGTTTGTTTTCATAGAAGACTTAACAAAATTATGGACTAATAATGTTGAATTCATGCATGAAACTTGAATGGTTCCACCTGCTATAGATTTGGGTTTTCATCCAAATCGATGAACTTGTAGGGTTTTCGTCCTGAAGTCCTGCAAACCAATTCTCCAAAGAACCAAAATAAAACCAAACCTACCTCCAACAATGCTCCAATAATCTTTTTATTAACCTTTGCCTTGACCTTTCGTTTTCTGCTTGGCTGACTGTTCAAATTTCTTTTCTCTTTTAATTTCCAAATTGTGACTTAATTTTGAATCTGCATTTAATAAGTCACTTTAAATATAATATTATTTAATTAATAATATTTTCTTTTGAATTAACATTTGGAGGAAAATATTAAGTAATTAAAATAATATTATATTTCTCCATGTAATAAAAAAAATGGGACATTACACCCTCTCTAATAGGTAATGTAACATGCCACTTGTTCACGCAAGTAAATTTCCTAAGTTTTCACTTTCAAGTAAATAAACTATGTTTCTTAACCATTGCCATAAAATTTTTCTTTTCCAAAAAGAGAACAAATGAACATAGATGACATAACAAATTCCAAATTTTTTATTTCATATTAATATAATATTCACATATTTCAATATTTCCAACAATTGTGTACAAAGTATATACATAGCTCAACCGAGCTTCAAAGCAATAGATAGAGATGGTGTGATGGTTGTATTTAGGCAAGTTTTGTTGTCATTGGAGGATGCCACATGGGAAGGAGAGATGATACTTCAACATCTAGCTCTACAGTTGCTAGGGGGAAGCAAACCTGGTAAGGGAGGACTGTAATGTCCCTTCCTTAGGCAACTTAAACTTGCCTAGGTTGGCCTACTATTAGGGTTCTTGTAGGTTAGCAGTATGGTTTGGGGACCCAACCGAGGGATGCGGAGCCTAGCCATTAGCTTTATGAGCCTTTCAATTTGGAGTTCAATTGTTGAATCCAGGGATAAATTGAAAATATTAAAGTTTGCTTTAATGGAATAGTGAAAGTGAATAGCAGCAAAGAATTATAAAGTGAATAGTGAAAAGTGCCCCCATCCTAGTGAAACAAATTTGTTTTTAAAAAGTGGCCCTTTCTTTTGATGAGGAAAAGACCCTTGAGGAAGAATATTTTATTATTTTTATTAAAAAACTCATGGGAGGTTATAAAGTGAATTTTGGGCTTCTATTTTGGCATTCATTTGTCATTTTTCATATCAACACTTCTAGGTTTGAGCTCTGGAGAAGGGTTTCAGTCTTCTGGGAACGAAAACTCCCAAGGGCTATTGTGAATTGGATGAAAACCCAATTCACCTTTGAGGACCTACCTTGGTTCTTCATTTGGGCTTCATTGGAGGAGTTTCAAATGTTTAATTTCCAGGCCTGAGTTTGCAACAGTGTGATATCAACATATTTCTTTAGATCCAGTGCAACCATTGATAGATTGAGTCTCAACCAGGCCAATACTATCACATGTTTGCATTCTACTTGTTGGCTGTACAATTTTTGGCCAAGTGCACCTAGGGTTTGTGGCACATGTTGTGACCTTTTCACACCTCACCCCATTCAAAATGGGGACCCCCTAATTTTTGCTCCATTCGGGTCTTTTGGCTTGATTTTGGTTGCTTTCCTGTTGTCTCTCTTGGTTCCATCTGTCTATCCAGGGATGTGCCCGTCTTTTGAGCTTAAATTGAGATTTTGGCTAAGTCTGAGAAATTAGGGTTTTTGCTCTTTGAGCTAATTTGAGGTTAATTTGAGTTGGCTAATTGAATTCTGATTGTTACATCGTGCTTAGAATACTTTAAGTACCTTCCTGCAAATTTTCAGCTGAATTTGACAACTTGCTATTTTTAGCACTCCAGACTTCAAGAGCCATTTTAGGGCTTGCATGTTGGAGTTTTCAATCCATGTCTGGAAAATTTTTCTGGGTTTTTCGAGACCTACGCGATGGTATAACATGCATGCAGAGATGATGACTTTCAACAATTCTAACTTCGGGAGCCATTTTTAGGGTTTGCACGCAGGATTTTTCCATGCATATCAGGATTTTCTCTATGGGTTTTTCGAGAACTTCGTGATGATGTGACATGCAAGAAGAGTTGATCACTTTTCAGGAACTTACTATTTTTAGCCAGTGCTTGCATGCAAACTAGTTTACTGGGTTTTTCTGGGTTTTCTGAGATCTCTCGGGCAGTGTGACATGCAAACTCATCCGACAGCTGATTGGTCACTTTTTTAGACACTTACTATTTTTAGCAGGTCCACTCCAGCAGCTCCCCGACACTTTAGTATCACAAACAAAGCGACATGCAACAAAAGTGGGGTCAAACGGAGGTCATTTGAGCCACATGCAAGTCAGATTAGGGTTTCCAACTTTGGGACTCAAAATGAGGGGTAAAACCCTAGAATCTCCAAAAACTGATGTATCCCATCGCGATTGGCACCTCTCAAGGAGTCCGCTGGTAAAATTTGAGTGCAATATGAGTACTTAATATTTATAGTCACTTCTAAAACAAGGCTATAAATAGCAGGTTAGCACGAGGTACCAGTGTGAACAGGTCAGTTAATCTAGGAGGATCACGTCAAGCAAATTTCAAGTCAAACAGAGTTGCGGAAGTTCAAGAATCAAGCGGTTACTATAAATAGTAGGTCAGCATGAATAGTAGGTATAATAGGTCAATTACATCACGAGGGTCAAGTTGAGCAAAAATCAGGTCTTCAGAAGTGGAAAATCCTTGAGAATCATGAAGACTTCGAAACTTTCTAAAAATAGCAAACTAGGGCAAGTAGAGGGCAGTACGAAATTTCCTAAGTCATGAAGAAATAGAAGCTCACACCCTCAAATCCGCCCCAAGATGGAGAAACTGGATGAAAAATTTGCTAGGTCTGAGAAAATAAAAGCTCAGGGGGTCAAATGCGCCCTAGCTTGAACAGGATGAGTAGAGGAAATTTCTAAGTCATGTGAAATGGGAGGAGACCACCCCAAATGCACCCAACTTGCATGGGAGCACCAAAATCTTCTAAGGAATGAGCAAAATGGAAGTAGGAGGGGTCAAATGTGCCCAAAGTGGAGAAGGGATGAGAAAACTTGGAAAAATCTTCTAAGGCACCAAAATGAAACCTCAGACCCCAAAATGCACCTAAGTCATGAAGGAGGCTTGGAAATTCTTTTAAGTGTTGAAAATGGAAGCTCCCCCTGCCAAATGCGCCTTAAGAAGCTGGAGGAGACTTCAAATTTGTCTAAGGCAATAAAATGGAAGAACCCCCCCCTCTCATATGTGCCCAGTTGGTGAAGTAGAGTGGGAAATGTCTAAGCGATTGAAAATGAGAGCATGGACCCTCAAATGCACCCAAGCTATATGGAGGAGACTTGAATTTCATCTAAGGCAAGTGAATTGAAAGTACAGGGGTGGAAATGTGCCCAAGTCACCATGGTGAGGGTAAGAAGATAAAATTCTAAGTCAAAGAAAAATAAAAGCTCAGCCCCTCAAGTGCGCCATCATTGAGAAAGAAGATACAATCTTCTAAGGCATTGAAGATGAAAGCATAAGGCCTCAAATGCGCCCATGAGAAATGAGGTAGCATAAAGATTCTCTAAGTCATGAAAAACCTAAGCTCACCCCTCAATATGCGCCCTAGAAGAGGATGGAGCTGGAAATTTTCCCATGGCAAGTAAAATGAAAGTGCAAAGTCTTAAATATGCCCAAGGTAAAAGAGATAGGTGGAAAATTTTCTAAGTGTTGAAAACTAAAAGTGTAGGGGGTCAAATGCGCCCAATGTGAAGGAGAGGGCTGGAGGATTTTCTAAGTGATGGAAAATGAAAGCTTGACCTATGAAATGAGCCCAGTTGTGATGAGAAGCTAGAATACTTTCTCAGTGTCTCAAAACAGAAGTAGACACCTCCAAATGCGCCCTTGAAGAAGTTGGATGAAGTTTGCTTAAGTCATGCACCCCAATCTCTTGAAATGTGCCCTAGGAAGGATAAAGTGGCCTAGAAATATTCTAAGTGGTAAAAATCGAAGTTGATCCTAGGAATTGCGCCCAAGCTTACATGAGGTACTATGCACCAGAATCAAGGTGGGTGAAAAGATTTTCTAAAAAATATGAAGTTCAAGGTGGTGAATGCTCCTAGGATAAGTGGGTGGCATGAAAAATTTCTAAGTCATGAAAATGGAAGAACATAGTCAAAATGCGCCCAAGGAGGTAATATGAAGAATGGACAACATAATATTTTCTAAGGCATGAGAATTCTCCAAAGCCCCTAGAAGGACCTTGTCAAAGTGCGCCCGTGATGAAAGGTTATGAAGAAGGCAAAGTTGTGCTAGAGAAAATGATGAATTTTATCAGATTCGGAGATCAACTAGACCTTGAAAATGGGAGTATGAAAATCAGGTAAGCGAAGTGAATTTATATTATAAAGTGTTTTGATGCTCTTCTTTTACTTGTTTTGCAGGATGAATGCCGAGATCAAAGTGGGAGGACTTGAAGTGATGGAGCAAATATTTCGGGACAATATCACAACCTTGGAAGGGGATAAAGTTACATGTTTCAAGCCCCTCTGTGATGCCTTAGTTACAAATCATGAAGGGAGAGGTTGGAAGAAATGGCTAAGTGTTGGAGTTTTTCCTCAATGATCCAATATGTACCCAACTCAAGAAGGCAGGTGGCAAGGAAGAAATGATTGAGTCCAAGACTAAAAAAAAATAAAAATCCTTCAAATTCAGGAATGGAGAAATAATGAAAGCCCAGGCGTTGAAATCATCCTCAAGCACTTCAGAGTTAAAGAGCAACAGAGGAAAATCATCATCAAGCAAGAGAGAAAAGTTACAGTCTTGAAGTTTCAAATTAAGAACGTGCCTACCATGCTAGTTCAGGAAGTTGAAGTTGTGTTAGCTAGATTCACCGAATTTGCAATCAAAGAGAAGAACAATGGATGAGAATCTTCTATAGTATAATGGGCATTAATTGCTCATAATGGTCAAAGGGAGAGTGGGCTTTTTGTGCTCATTTATTACACCACTCCACCTTCTGGCAGTTTTTAGGGTGGAATCTTGACCAGAGCTTGTGTGGCCCAATATGGGCCAACCATCTGATTGTAATTTGAGCTGTCCATTGGAGTTGGCTAGCTATAAAAGGGGCATCCCCCTCATTTGTAATTCATTAGATTAGATTGAAAACTTGAGAGACAAGTTAGAGATAGCATAGATTGATAGCTTAGCTTAGATTGAAAAGGAAGGAAAGTTTTCCTATTGAATGCTTTGTAATATGTTGTGAATACTCCCATAATAAAAAGAATTATCATTGCTTGTGGTTTTATCTTTCATTGTGGGTAGCTAGCGAGACTTCTTCGTCCTTCCAATTCATGTAGAATCTTAAAGAAGAACTTAGAGTAAAATAGATTTCATTTTATGCAAGTAGATGGTAGTTGTTGGATGTGGTGTTTAATTTGAGCAAGCTTCGCTTATCCATACCACTAGCAAGCTCACTGATGGTGGGTGCGCCTTGCGTGGTGTTGACGTGATTTTCGTGATCGCACCAACATAGAATAAAGTTGCCAACGGCGACCCTATCCTCTCTTGAACAAAGTTTCCTGCATGCTAAGATTGCAAGATAGATCATACATTTATCTCCAAGGTTCCTTCATTGCAAATAGTCTCAGTTGGCTTGATGTGATTTGCTGGTATTTCAAAGGGACTTACACAATTGTTCAATAGTTGACAACAGACAGTGGATTAAGGGATTTCATGTAATTCGAATGATTTGGCAAGTGAGCACAAGTTTCCTAATTTGAACCAGAAATGGACTGAATTTAAAAGAGTGTAGGGCCTAAGAAGTTTATGTTCTACTCTAAGGCGTGAGACATGGCGATCAATTCATACAGACTTCAACCAAGCTTTGCTTTTCCTCGCTTCGGACAGCTTCCACAGAACCGGTGCAATCTTTAGAGGAGTAGCTCAAGGTGTTCAGATCACGACTTAGCATGAAAATACCATCACAACGACGCATATAAGCATACAAATCATGATCGAAGTTAAGTACACGATATTCCAGTTGACCACACAAGGCGCATTCACCATTAGCGAACGCACTAGTGGTATGGATAGACGAAGTTTGCTCAAATTGAAGACCACGTTCCACAATCACTAAGTACTAGCACGAAATGAAATCTACTTTACTTTAAGCTATTTCAAGTTGCTACGTGAATTGGAAGGACGAGGAAGCCTCGACAACTACTCATAACAAAGAAGAAATCACCATCAATGAAGAAATTTTTTATTATGAAAGCATTCACGACAACTTCTTACAAAGTATTCAAAGGGAAGACTTTCCTTCCTTTTCAATCTAAACTATACTATCAAACTATTCTACTTTCTACTCTATCAATTTCTCTCTATTTCTTCTTTGCTATTCTAACTCTACTTCTAATCTAATGAGATACAAATGAGGGGGGATGCCCCTTTTATAGCTGGCCAAGTCCAACGGACGGCTCAGATTACAATCGGCTAGATCGCCCAGATTGTACCACCTCAGCCCTAAACAAGATTCACCCTAAAAACCGCCACCAAGAGGAGTGGGGTAATAAATGAGCCATTAATGTCCATCATCCTTCTAGAAGATTCCAACTTTGAAACGCGTTCACATTGTTCTTGATCTTCTTCTTGATGTCGTTCTTCAATTTTGCTCGAGATTCCATTCTTTTCTCCATCTTGAGTTTTGAAAACATTTCCTCTCTGTCGCTAAGTCTCAACACTTAGCCATTTTCTAACAACTTTTCTTCCTTCGAGGTTGAAATGTCATCTTGGATTATTTTCTTCATCACTTAAGTCATCACCGCTTGGTCTCGACGTTCCTCCTGCAAAAAAAGCAAGGAGAAGAGTATTAGAACATTTCATAATATAGATCCACTTTACTCACCTAATCTCGATGTTTTGACTTCCAAGTGCTAAGTAATCTCTGGATTTGATGAGCTTTGTCAATTTTATTCTAACAAACTTCATCTTCAAAGTCTTCATGCCTTAGCCAAATTTCCAACCCATCTTGTATTCTGCCTGGGCGTACTTCACTTTGATATTTCATCCAACTCTGGCTCGAGCAAAATGTTTTCACCAGGAATTTGATCAAAAATTATCTAGGCATCCAACTTCAAATTCATCCGCCAAGGCATTTTTATGTCAACAACACATTTTATTCCCTGCCTTAGAAATTTTTTCAAACTTTTACTTAGGAAATTCATTATTTAAAGGGCCCATCAAAAAATCTCCATCCTGAAGGCTTCGGCGAACCGTGGAAGACTTTGAAATCCATTCTTCATCGCAGATGCCCGATACCTAGAAGAAAATTTTCTTCAGAACTTGTCGAATTCATGGGTATACAACGAACGGGTTCATTTGATTTTCTCGAATTTTGAACCTTAGAAAAACTAATTTTCAACAACTCTATTCTTGTTCTTCACATCTGTGAGTGTTTCTTGCTCTGACTTGAAATTTTCTATCAATCCTGTGAAGCTGGCATCTGGCAATTTTAGTCATGTCTCAGGGAAATTTCATCACTCCAAGTCCAAGCGCAATTTTCCTCTAGAGAGGTGAAACTTTGATAACACTTAGAAAAATATTTAAAATCACTTAGCACTTTGAATTTGCCTTCGAAATTTTTATTCACCTTCAATCACTCTGCCTGTGGTGAGGGAAATTTTATCAACTCACTTATCACAATTTTCTTTCAAATGCCTGGAGTGCATCTTGCATGTCATGAAGAAAATATTTTCCTTTCTCAATGCCCAACATATTATCTTCAATCTGTAATGTCCCCAATTTAGCCCTACGCTCTTCTTTTGGATTTAGCCTATTTCTGGGAACTTGTAGGCTAAGCAGAAGCTCGAATTAGGGTTTCCAAACTTCTTGGAGGACGTTTTCATCTTTTTGCGGAGCTTGCACTTGGAAATGTTGAACTTGGATTGCGAATTCCTTCTGGGTTTTCTGAGAGCTTCGCGTTGGTGGTTTCGGTTCGGCATTCTGAGCAATTTCATGGATTTACTATTTTTAGTAAATTCTTTTTTTTGGCAGTGATCATGCGGTTTTCAGTACAGTTGGCTTTCTTCTTCAGTCAGTTCAGTTGGCTTGTTCATTTTTGGCTTTGGGGCACATTTGGAGAGATAAGTTCAGATTATTTAAATAAAGTCATATTTTAATGTTATATTTTACTGTTGACCCCCCCTTAGCCTAGTGATTGAACTTTAAGTTGTTTTAAGAGGTGGGCTTTATGGGTGGACGCCTCATTGAGGTGAATTATTATATTTTAAAGTTCAAAATATTACTTGGAGAAAAGGACGCCTTTTTATGAAGGAAAAAGATTTTTTAATAAAGAAATATTAACCTTGAGAAAGGGGGCGCCCAAATTGGAGGGAAAAGAAGATAGTTCAAATTTGAAATTAGGGTTTCTTTTCTAGAAGCTTCTGGAGGGTCTTCTCAAAATTATATAAGGAAGCTTTGTGTCCTCATTTTGACATCTTATGACTTCTATATTGTTATGCTGCCGAAATGGTAACAGGATTGCTTCGAGGAATGAATGCCTCCTAGCCTTGGCTCGACTTCGTGCTTGAGAGATAGCACCTAGTGGAGAGGTTTGCTTGTTTGAGTGACATTTTGTAGTGAGGTTTGCATTTGTAGTTTGGGTTTACTTATGTAGTTCAGTTTATTGCATTTTATGTCATTTTCTGGAGTTGCTGATAACAGGGCTGAATCTATAGTTTCACTCATAAATCAAAAAATACAAAAAGAGTTGTTTTGGGTATTGTCTCATTGGTTTTCTCTGTTGGAAGCGACCCTTCATGAATATTTGCAGATTTTAATACGAAGTTTATGATTTTATAAAGCAAATTCGTCATTCCTTGTAGGGCGCCCTTTCTGGAGTGCTTTGGGATCCGTGCCATTAATTAATAGCCACTTTTAGCTGTCATTTTTCATAACTAAACTAGGCGCCATCATTTTAAGAGTATTTTGCATCAGTTTTCATGTAATTTGAGTGAGAAATGAGTGAGTTGTGAGCTTTTCATTGAGTTTATGTATTGCTGGTTCTGTAATTCATGTTGCTGGTCTGTCAGATCAGACTTGAGAAAATTGCATATTAGCGAAGGACGGGTGTTAGGAATTCATTATTGACCTAGTGGATGACATCTTTACTATTGCAGCAACTTGTAGAGCTTAAATCCTTGATCTTGCAGGCATTCTACTTCTCATTGTAAGCTGAACAGGAGTACTGTCAGCATTTCTCTCAGTTTTGCTTATCATGTTTGTAATTGCCCACTGAATAAGTGGAAGAGGCTGGCTTGCCGCCTATTTACTTTGATTTGCATTGTAATATCTTACATCTCCGCCCTATGGTAGCTTCATTCCCACTCCGGGTTTGAAAGCACATTCTGGGTGTTGAGTTTATTTCGAAGTTGCATTTGTATTTCTTTAAATCTCCACCATATGGTCGCCTCATTCCATTCTGGTTTGGGTAGCACATACTTGGTGTTGAGTTACTTTCAGTTGCAATTCTGATTTATTGTGCTGACGATCCTCTTGCCATATGACAGCCTCTCTTGTTGAGATTGAGTGCGCATTCTTGGCAATGAGTTATATTGTAATTGCTGGTTTGATTTATCTAACCCTAATGGGTGCCTTCTGTATGTTGTTGTAATTGCTTTCAAAAATCGGAAAAAATTTGGTCCGGTTCTTTACAGTGGTATCAGAGCCAAGATCTTGCCATCCTGTGCCCATCAAGGTTCAGTTGACAGTTGAATGACAGAGAAATCAGTTCTACACCGGAGGCCAGAACAAAGTTCAGTTTAGCTCTCAGAAGTTTTGAAGATGTGTTTCCTGAAGTCCAGAAATCATGAGAAGTCGGATTTGATTGAGGTGTCTAAAGAATGCCAGTTCAAGAGGAAATGTGAACATGAGGTTGCCAAACTCCATAAAGATTATCAGAGCATGACAGAGGAGTTTAAGAACGATGTTTCATTTGATACCTTTTTGGATTGTGTGGTGATTTATTACCCTAGAAAGCGGGCTATGGTCAACTACATCAAGAAAATGACTAAGGAGGAAGCAGAACATGCCATGGTTGCAAGTGCAAGGAAGGAAGAAGAAGTGCCTGTTTGTGGGTTGCAGCCCACAAGTAAGCAGAATGAAGAGAAAAATCAGTCAACTAGTGTTGAAGATGGCACAAGCGAGGTGCACATTTTGCCTAAAAATGATAGGGCGTTGGACGAAGAAACCTTGACAGTTGAGGAGTGTGTGGGAGAGCCCCATAATACTCCCCTAGACTTGCATGTGATAGCAAGTAAGGAAGATCAGTTCGGTGAAAAGAATATAGCAGCAGACTTGAATCCTAATTTGGATTCATCCCATGAAGGTTTTGAGACTAAGGGCTTCACAGAAGATTTCAGTAATACTGTTGTATGGGATGAGTTTGCTGAAGAAGAGCAAGTAGAAGGAAATATTGATGGTGCCTTTGAATCAACCTATGACCATTGCCAAAGTGATAATGTTGGTAATGATTCCTACATTATTGTACCACCTCATGTTGAAGATTTGGTGATGGATAATTTTCCTCATGTTGCTGTCCCAACTTCCCAAGAATTTTCACATGGAGGAGTCAATGACATATTTACTCATGATGCTGTCCCAACTTCCCAAGAATTTTCACATGAAGGAGTCAATGACATATTTCCAAATTATGCAAAAATGCTCTACAATGCTACACTATCTAGCTCTAATGCTAATGCTCTCTCAATGTCTACTATTCCAATGTCTAATCTAATTCTAATCCCTTACAAATGAGGGGGACTCCCCCTTTTATAGCTAGCCAAGTCCCAAAAGACGGCTATGGTTACAATCAATAGAGTGGCCAGAATCGTGCCACCTCAGCCCTAAATAATATTGCCCTAAAA